>QGMG01000736.1:0-19304 GCA_007825325.1 Lachnellula cervina | reverse complement strand
TTAAGAAATATCTAAAAAACTCTAGATCTAAATATAAGTATAATAGTATAAACTAGAATTATTAGAATAATATAGATTATATAAACTATTATCTAATTAAGAATTTTAGTTCTAAATTTCAGATTTATAATACTTAATATAACTAAGTTAATAAAGACTTTATATAAGTTCATTACAGATAGTATAATTTATTATAAATAATAGTAAGGCTAAGAGAATAGAATAAGATATTATTATTAGTAGATTACACTCTTGAGTGATTTATTAGCAATTCTATATATATAAGTTCGCGTTTAGTTATAGCTAAGATAGCTTAATTCTTCTTCAGAGCATATATCATTACCTCCTATTATGAACAAATTCATTTATGTTAATATTTGAGTAAATATTATGCGGCTAGTAGGAATAAGAGTATATGAGAAAGCTGTAAGAGATAAGCTATGCGGGGATTTGTTTAGACATTAGCTCACTTATTTGAGTAGAGAGCGCAACTCGAAATGTGATAGAAGTTATAGTATTAATATCGAAAGGTGGTTGCTATACTATACTTTGGCCTTCCATTTCATCCCACCTTTAGCTATCCTACATGCGATCAAGAATCCCATCCCAAGACACAAACAAGTCCCTCCAAAAGCAAAGGCATACATATATCTCCCATTTCCTCTGCTGATCAAAGCCCCAGCAAGAGGCGGCCCAGTCAAGTTCGCAAAGCTAACGATGGTGTATATCATGCCCATTCTCGAGCCGGCTTTACTCAAGTCCGTCGTTAGAGACGAGAGAGCCGCAGGGAAAAGTCCTTGCACAGTGGCTCCGAAGACGCCATAGATAATTGCCCAGACGTAGAGCCCCGTAGCGCTATCAACGGCATTCCAGGAGTAGAGAAGGACCATGCACATAGTTGCCGCCGGCGTTACGACATTGAGTGGCCCGAGCCATAGATCCGCCAGAAAGCCTGGTAAGATGCGTCCAATGGCCCCCACACCATTCATGATCATGAGCAGGTTGAGGGACTCTGGATAGCTGAAGCCAAGTACATCGCGGCTAAAAGAACCAATATAATAGAACGCGAAATAGACGCCCCAGAAATTGAAAAACATCCCAATGGCGAAAAGGCTATAAGGGACCTCGCGGAACGCAGCAAGTTCAATCCAGGGCCCAGATTTCCGCGGTGGTAGACGAGTCTTGACGAGGATATTAGCGACGAGGAGCGTAGCGAGTTGTACAAATACCATGTATCGCATCGTCCAGTCATATCCGATTCGAGTCAGAAGCTCACGTGCCATGGCAGGATAAATGACGCCTCCCGTTGAGGATCCGGATATTGCTAGGCCGATTGCTAGATTGCGATGGCGGTGGAAGTAAGTAGAAAGCACTTTGATAATCGGACAGAAGAGACAGCCCATCCCAAGCCCGACACAGACGCCTTGGCTGAGAAATAGCTGCCAGTAAGTAGTTGAGAGGGACGCCATGAAGCCGCCGAAAACCACGAGGAATGAGCCAAGTGCAAAGATGATGCGGAAATAGCCAGCGTCTGTGAGGCGACCAGTGATTACACCAATGACGAATAGAAAGAAGACTTGCATACTGCCGATCCAAGAGATATCCGACGGTGGTCGCGAAAGGCTTATGGTGTAGTATGACTGGAAGATGCCAAAGGAGTTTATTGTGCCCCAGGTGTTAATTATTAATTATGGTGAGATGGGCTATTGCTACCTGCGTCCAGGCTCTGATGCCGCCGTCTGGAGGCAATCCTGGCTCTGATGCTCCAGTCCGTACTCTTGAGAGAGTGCGTGCAATGCTGTTGTGGTTTTTGAGGTCATTTCCGAGTTCGACAACTGGCGGGTACTGGATTTGGAAAGAGGCATCGTCACTGCTCGAATCCGATAGAGTAGGAGATATAAAATTGTGACCCATTGGACAAAGGTAGAGATGTGTGGTTAGGAGAAAGGCTGTTCCTTTTGGAATTGAATTGCAGGAATGAGGAATGCGAAACGGCTTTGAAAGGGGACAGACATTTCAGGCTTAAGTGTTCTATATATCTTCATAAACTTATACGAAGTAGCTAAGGGCAGATTTATTGAAAATTATGATCCTGACTCTGTTTTGCCCATGATATTCCCACTTCTTCCTAGCTTTCAACGTAAATGAAGACTTCCCCGGTGCCAGCCGACTTCGGGACACGAATGGAGCGAATACGTGTGCTATGGCAAGATTATGGATATTCCAGAGACAAGTAATCGGCCACATCTCTGACTATGCCTTCATTGATGTGGATGTTGGACTGTTGAATCTGGGTCAAGGGTATCTCCATCTAGTGTCCGCCTTGCCGTTGAGGCGCTTGGCGTTCCCGTCGGAAAACTATTTTATTTTCCGCCATCCACTGTAGGTATCCTAATCAATCTCTTTCCGACAGAATCTTGTTACCAACATAGTTTTCCGACGCGTCGGTCAGATAGCCGTAAAGGGTGCGGTGATACATCTCGGTAGCAATTTTGGCAGTCGTTTCTTTTCCTCCGTTCCATAGTTGAGGTTTTGGGCCCGACTAGGCCAGCAGGTTGCATCGATCGCAGCTTTCGGATGAGGCCGAACAGTGTTTGATTCAGACACCCACTCTTCTCCCAGATATGAAGTAAGCCAGCGTATATTACCATCAGCATGCCCGTGTATCCGAGCTTCAGTTCCTGCAACTGTCCCAAATCATTATTCTCTCTCTCCTACCAGATCACCATAAATTAAGTGCTATCATGGGCTCGTACATTCCTCGAAAGACCGAGAAGCCCACGGTTCAGCTCCCACAGCCATTCGCCAGTATTCCTCGAGAATCGTTTCTCTTCGGTCCTTCGCCAATCCAGCACCTCCCCAACATCACCGAGGCCCTCGGCGGCAAGGTTGGCATATATGCAAAGCGCGAAGATTGTAATTCGGGACTGGCATACGGAGGAAACAAGACCAGGAAATTAGAGTATGTGCCAGGTGCATTGTATTGTATTAGGAGAGCTGAAGTTGACTGACAAAATGTATTTTCCAGATATCTCGCTTCGGAGGCCTTGGCGCAAGGAGCTGACACCCTTGTCAGCATCGGCGGGGTTCAGTCAAACCACACCAGGCAAGTTGCAGCGGTCGCGACGAAGCTGGGGATGAAGGCGGCGCTAGTTCAGGAGAAATGGGTTGATTGGGATGATCCAGTGTACGAGAAGGCTGGGAATATCCAGCTCTCCAGGCTAATGGGTGCTGATACGCGTCTGGACCTCTCTCCCTTTGGAATCGAACACAAGAACACATTGAAGAACCTACAGCAGGAAGTCATTGACAAAGGCGGGAATCCGTACTATATACCTGCTGGTGCCTCTGATCATCCTTTGGGTGGGCTCGGCTTTGCGCGATGGGCTTTTGAGGTCATTCAGCAGGAGGAAGAAACGGGGTTTTTTTTTGATACCATTATTGTCTGCGCTGTGACAGGTTCGACGATGGCTGGAATTGTGGCTGGTTTTAAACTGGCGGAAAAGAATGGAGCACGCAAACACAAGGTTATTGGCATTGATGCGTCGGCGAAAGTTCAGCAAACGTTCAATCAGGTCCTTTGTATTGCGAAGTTCACAGGCGTCAAGATTGGTCTGGAGGACAATGATATTACTGAAAAAGATATTATCCTCGATGATCGATATCACGCTGGCTGCTATGGCATTCCTGACCAGCAGACTATCGACGCGATCAAATTTGGCGCTGCGACAGAAGGATTTATTACTGATCCCGTTTATGAGGGGAAGAGTCTCGCGGGTATGATGGATATTGTGAGGAGGGGAGAGCTGCCACAGGGAAGCAATGTTCTTTATGCCCATTTGGGAGGCCAGCTTGCACTTAATGCATATACAAGCATGTAGGGAAAATTCGGGTTTTGGTCTTTAGAATACCCTTCGCTTCCTACAAATTTCCAATCCTTAGAATGTGTCCCGATATGTGATACAATATGACCCCAGCCGCCGTTAGAATGCGCAGTATTTCAAAATAATCATTTTCAATGGATTGAACTTATTGTTGGGATATCTCTACTTTGGACCACCAAAAGTCACTCTCGCTCTTCGCCCATACATCATCTAAAAGTTTTGCCGGCGTACCTATTCCACCTCCAATGAGCTCCTCATTCCCATCCCCAAAAATCATCACCTTTCCATTCCCCTGTTCATACGCCTTCCACTCCGGCCTAGTAGCACAGCGCCCACCAAGTGCGTTCGGGTCGCCTTTTGTGATGAAGCTCGTCACGTATGCGTGTAATGTCTGCGCTAGCTCCCTCTGGGCGTTGGTAACATTGACAGTCCCGGCATCACATGTTTCGTATCTCATATTGTCGGCGTGATTTGCGCGACCAATAACAGTCTTGGCAAGAGCCCAATGGTAGAGGTATACAGGCTCTGTTTGACCAGCAGATGTGAAGTGTGCAGTTTGCCGGACTGGCGCAATGTATGCATAGTGTGCATATGCGGCTTCGATGCGTTTGAATTGCGCGCCAATACCTAAATGTGTCCTCGACTCATAGTACGGAGAGCTGGGATCATTTTCGGGGTTTGGATAGAGTCTTTCGATTTCATCTAGGTCTGCGGGAGAGAGCTCCGGAAGCAAGTGCCGCCAAAAGAGTCTGAAATCGGATGGCCGAGACATTGACTTGTCCACATACATGGTTCCTTCGTTGGTATTAAATCCAGTCATAATAGGAACTTTATTCCATTTCCCAGAAAGCCATGCTTCGAGTGGTTTCCGTGATATTATATCATTGTCAATAACAGGCTGAAAAGCCCAGCGCAGCGACGGATTATACTTATCGAACACTACAGTCTGAGCACTAGTGATGATTGAGCTGGGAAGAGATCGAAGAAAAGGAAAGACTTTTCCTTCGGGGAGGTTCTCCGGGCAATTTGTCTCTTCAAGAAAATCTTTGAATTGCTTCTCATGGATCTCTGCATCGTATGGGCGGACTGCTCGAGATGTTGGGGCTCCAGATTCTATAATTGCTCTCTGAAACAAAGGGGTTTTCCCTTCACAATAGTTCATCAAATGGTGCCCAATCTAGAGAAAATGAGCATTTGCAACTAGCATGTGGAGGTAAGACGAAGAGACTTACAGAATGAGCACCAGCTGACAATCCAACCAGTGTCACGTTTCCAGCATCTCCACCAAAACAATGAATATTCTCTTGTACCCATTCAAAAAGCAACAATTGGTCATGCAGACCGAGATTCAAAATGCCTTCTTTCTTTGCCAGACTCGAAGGTAAAAACCCCAACGCTCCCAATCGATAATTGAAGCTAACGGCAACAAAAGATTCTTCAGACCATCCAAGCATCGAAGGTGTATTATGCATCGAGGCTGATCCGCGATTGAATGCTCCGCCATGAACATAAATAGCAACAGGCAATTTCTTCCAGCAGCCGCTGCCCTTTTGACGAAAGACGTTCACAGTCAGGCAATCTTCACTCTGAGGAAGTTGAGGACGGGTCACCACTAGAGCCTTCCCAGGCGCGATCGCACTATACTTTGAGGCATCGATGGTCTCTGCTGATATATTAACCCGGACTGCTGGTCTGAAACGAAGGTCTCCAATGGGAGGCAGGGCATATGGAATCCCTAAGAACGCCTCTACGGGTCGTGGGAAGACTTCTTGAAGCTCGACTCCTACCACGACTCCTTGTGGCAGTCTTACAGTAGGTTGAGCCATTGATCAATTACCATGTACATGAAGCAAAAGCTTCCACGACTCAAGCTCTGGTTAAAGCAAGCTCAATCACCCTCCGAAGAACGAATATTGCAAATCATTCCTAAGTCGGTGAACTACAAAGAAGATTCTGGCCATAAATATGGTTCCACTCCGTCTCCGCAATCTTATCGGGGATGCTCTTTCCCGGCATGTTGGAAAACTTCCGCGGCGGAAATTCGATAGACAGAGAAGTGGATAAATGAACTAGGATAACCCAAGTAGGGTGGGCGAAACCTACACATAGGCAACATCAACGATTTTGCGATTTCGCGATTTCGCGATTTCAGGATTTCGGAATTTTTTATTATAATCTCTATAATCACTAATAGAACTATATATATATAAGCTTTAACCTTACTTTATACTTATTATAGTTATTTAGTATATATATATCTATGTTTAAATGCCTACCTAGGTAGGAACTTAAGAAGGGAGGAGATAAGTACCTAAGGGGAAAGGGGGGGAGGGGAGGCTGCGTATATGCCTTAGGCTACTAAAAATTAAGCGAAACGCGAGCAGGCTGCAAAGTAGTTAAGGTACTACCCTACCTATACTCTACCTACTATTATAAAATTACTCTTATACTAGCGTAATTTAAAAAATATAATATATAATATATAAGTAAGAGGTAAGATAAAAAGCGCTATAGTAACTAGGTATTAGTATAGCATACCTACCTCTAACTCCCCTCTACAGGTACGAAAAAAGAGGCGGATTTTGCGCGCACGGGCTAAAAACACCAAAACACTACCCTAATACTATATCATTTGACCGTCTCTACGTCTACAGTTATGCAATCTCTTAGTATAATATTTATATATATGCTGGATCTTCTTCTAATCCATCTCCCTAAAGACCTCCTCAAACTGCGCTAGCCCTGCATCCGTAGTTGTAACCCGTTGCCTATAAAAGCTTCTCTTAAGAGGATGCGCTATTAACTCTAAAATAGAGAAATCTAGTGACTTTCTAGGTAAAGTAAGAAGTAGAAATGCATTCTCCTTAGCCCATTTAGTTGTAGCAGCACTTGTATAAGCAGAATTAGCATCTTAATAAAGCGTTAAGCCTTAGAAAGCAGGATCCGCCTTCAAGAGAGGTAAAACGTCCCGAATATAGACATCTATACTCATTTTGCCTATATTATTCTCTACCTTATAGGTAATCACCTTCCGGTAATTATAACCTATAACTATAAAGACACTAAAGAGCTTTAAACAATCTTCCTCCTATGCCTTAGCCTTTATATCCTTTGCTATGAGCTCCTTCCTGTAAACATTTTAAGGGGCAATCCGAGCTTCCTTTCCAAGCCTCCTTTTAATATACTATATGATTTGAGGCCCTATTCCAAAGTGAAACTCGTCACAAAAGGCAACATCAAACCAATTAGTCAAGTGAGGGCAAAGCGCAATAATAGATTAGAGGCTAGGGCGCTATAGGTGGCCAATTCTAAGGTAAATATTAGTATAATTAAGACATTTTTCTACTTGCGCATCTATAAGCTCTTTCTCCTCCTTACACTTCGCATTTATAATATCCTTGTTATATTGGTAGGCCCTTTAAATTGTACGCGTAGAAGCATTTATATCTACTTCTACTGCTTGCGCAACATTAAGCTAAGGTGCGCTTTTATTGTATAAAGGGATATCCGGATTGTTAAGATAATTAGCAATAGCAGTAGTCTCTTTGCGCGTAATCTTCTATAGCCTTCCCCTTGGATTAGGCCCTAAGTCGAAGAGATTATAAAGGGTCTAGAGGTGTTTAGAAGCTAGTATGCGTTGCTAGACGCGCTAAGGAATGTGGAAGACCTCTCTAATATTGTCTTGAGAGATCCGTATATGCTTCTTCTACACAAGGAGCTTCAGACTAAAAACAAGGGTTTGCAAGGGCGTTTTTAGGTGAGAATAGTCATTTGGATAGAGGAGGCCTTCTAGTGGGGTTATAGGATGCGATCTAGACTTGTATGCACTTATTGTAGTAGTAATTTGTATTGTATTATGTGTTGTTTATATCTAAAAAATCGCGTTTTGGGTGGGTGTGGCCCATGCGCAAAATCCGCCTCTTTTTTCGTACCTGTAGAGCCCCCCCCTCTCGCATCACTGCACTGCTTCGCTTAACTTTTAGCAGCCTCAGGTATATATGCGAACCCCTACCTCGCCCCCTCTAAACTTCCTACCCCCTCTACCTTATCTACTATAAGTAGGTAAGCACTTATAAGTATAGGCACGTATTATAAATAGAGGCCTAGTAGTTATAATAATAGACTAGGTAGTTATAAATTTTGTGTATTATTAATTTTTTTTTAATAAAATCCTAAGATCCATACTACAATCCCGAAATCCTGAAGTCGCGAAATCGCAAAATCGCTGATGTTGCCTATGTGTAGGTTTCGCCAACCATACAAGCGCACCAAGAAGGGTGGGATATATGATTCGGTTGCGGACGACTTCCAAGGGCTGCGAACTTGACGCATATGAGTAGTGAAATTACTAGGAAAAGTTTCCCGATCTTCTTATCACCCCGTCTTATCGTGATTATCATTGATAGTCTAGGTGATATGGCGCTCGTGTGACGTTTGCACCTACGGCTCGAAGAGGTGTTCTGGCCTCGATTCATATGAATTGCTCGATATCAAATACAATATGATGTCCACCTCTTTTCGTCATGTACCTTAAATCATTCTGATCAGGTCTACGACCCAAAGAAATATTGTTATAAACTCTTGCTCCTTTCAATCCTTGTCTTCAACAGAAAAACACTATGTCGGACCTCAAAGTTGAAGAAGAGTCCAAGATTCCAGTCACCAGAGCTGACACCCTTCCTTCCGAAGAGAATGGCGACATCAAGCACGGGGAGGTCATCAACTCATCCACGGTGGACGAAGGAGAGATTTTTCTTCAAGAAAATGGCTACAATTGGCTCCAAGTCGAGGCACTACTGAATGATCCCGCAAAGCTCAAGAAATTGACACGCAAAATTGACTGGATTTTGATGCCGCTGATGTGTGGTACTTACTGCTTGCAATTTATCGATAAGCAGACCATGTCGTATGGCGCAGTCTTTGATCTCATATCCAATGCACACCTTGTGGGCGACCAATATTCCTGGATGGGCAGTATCTTCTACTTGGGTATGCTTGACTTTCAAACTCCGGAGATGGTCCACCTAACAAGAGATCCCAGGATACCTATTTTGGACATATCCATCAAGTTATCTAGCACAAAGGTTCAATATCGGAACTTACATTTCCATCTCAATGTAAGTATTTCAGTCATATCATCTCACAACACCAGCGTATTGAATGCATCTAGTCTTATTTGGGGGGCAGTACTGCTGTGTACTGCTGCTGCGAGTAATTTTGCCGGTCTGGCAGCTTGCCGATTCATTCTAGGTTGTCTCGAAGGTAACCTCTAAATGTCTCCTGGAATCTCCAAGTTTGGCAGGGACTAACGAAACAAAGCACCTGTCACTCCATGCTTTATGATGGTTGTGAGTATGTGGTACTCCCGTGAAGATGCTCCCTCAAGAGCAGGCTATTTCTACTGCTTCAACGGAATCGGTGCTTCGCTTGGAGGTATCTTCACTTACGCCATTGGACAAATGAACAACTTCCCTGTGTACAAAGGCATTTTCCTGGTCTGTGGTGGTCTTACCCTTGTATGGGGAGTCCTTATGCTTGTATTCTTCCCGAAGAATGTCCTTGTCTCGAAGCGCTTTACTGTCGAAGAGAAGGCAATGGTCGTTGGTATAGGAAAGAGGAATCAAACTGTACGTACGTGCACCAATGTTATAAGACATGATTTTATGGACTTGTCTAACAGTAAACCAGGGTGTCTACAATCGCCATATTAAGTGGTACCAAATCCGCGAGTGTTTCCTCGACCCCCAGATTTGGATCTGCTTCCTTTTTGCTATCCTCAATGAGTTGGTGAACGGTGGTGTTGCGAATGTAAGTTTTGCCCTCCTGATTAGGAAATCAAGACTATTGACTAATATCACTGTCACAGTTTGGCAACCTGATCATTAAAGGCCTTGTCCATGGAGACAAGCTGAAGACTATCGCCTTAGGTATCCCGCAAGGGTTCTTCACTCTGTTCTTTGTCGCTACAGGACCATGGTTCGCTTCACGATTCAAGAACTCTAAATGTATTGTCATGGCACTTTACATGGTTCCTTCGATCATTGGATCCTTCATTTTATGGAAGCTTCCCCGCTCCAACACCGTTGGTTGTCTGTTTGGATACTATATCGTATGCTGCCACCCGACCCACTCCATCTCTTATTCCTTCCTGGATGTTGACTAACTGCTGTTCGTACCACAGATGTCCTCCTATGTCGCATCTCTTGTACTTGTACTCCAACTTCCTTCCAACAACGTCAGCGGCTACACGAAGCGAGTCACTGGTACTGCATTTGTCTTCCTTGGATATTGCGCTGGCAACATCGCTGGTCCTCATGCATTTCTCACCAAAGAAGCACCATACTATCCAACTGGGTCAAAGATGTTTGTTGGATGCACTTTAGTGCAGATCGCGCTTGTCATTCTTCTCAGATTCGTCCTTGTTCGTAGAAATAAAGTTCGAGATGCGCAGTTCTCTGCAGGAGGTATTGACACGGCCTCGGATGAGGATATACTCATGGACAAGACTGACTTCGAGGTTTGTCATCTGGTATCCCTTTGATCTGTTGGCATTTTCTAACTACATAAACAGGACCGAAGATTCAGATATACGTACTAGGCCTGGCCATCGAAAAATGAGCCTAGCTATTAAGGGCTTTGTTCGCTCATGGCTCTTGGAACCCAAGAGCACAAGGCCTTCAAGTTTATTCGTCGAGATGAACAATGTATAGAACATAGAGAGTTTGATTGTGGTTTGGATGTAAATGCCTTTTAGTAATTGGGAATTTCGAAAGAGACTTCCGTGTTCAGACCAGGTATCGGGACAGGAGCTTCTCTACCTCTCACTGTGAAACTAACCTGGACTCATTTTATCATCATAAATTTGGATTAAAATTAACGCAACTTTGAACCACGCTACGGCTGTACAACTGCATCATTGAGACGAGGGTTCATCGATCCTCTCTTTCGGAACTTATAATATACTGTCAGCGAGCCCACTGGCTCCGTGCCTTCGAAATTATATAATCGATACCGGCTGCTCTCCAGTCGTCGCTCTCAACATGCATTCCACCATCCAAACTGAACACAAAATTATTACCAACATCAGCTACTGTATCGCTATATACTTGCCAAGCAGGTACTCTAGATACTACGTCACATTAGCAGAAAACAACCAATATCCGAACGTTGACTTACCACCATGATCATTTGGATTTCCCGAATGAATGAATGAGATCCACATTCTCCCCATAAAATCTGCAGCTTTGATATGCTCCTCCGTATTGTGACCGTTACCAGCTATCAACTTCTTGGAACGTTCCATATCTTGGAAAAGATATTGAATCTCATCAAAATGCGTCACTCCTATAGGATCCCCCTTCCTTCGAGGTGTAATATCCCAACGATAGCTATAAACGGGAACTTTTCTGCTAGCAAATTCTTTGACAAACGCCCGTCTCGGGCCATGTTGTGAGACATCCCCATAGAAAGCAGAAATTCGTTTCCACTGCATCCCGAAGCTCGAACCATCCTCGGAATCGAAACGCTTCGGTATACCGATCGCATCAATATTCGGATAAAGTGTTTCTAACACTCGCACTGTCTCGTCGTCAGGACCTCCCCTGGCAATTGCAGTACGAAAATCTACGTCGTTGTTTATTTTGCGTTGCCCATTGACTGTACCTTCATCCGTGTTTGTGCCATAGATGATCGGGACTTTCACAAACTGCCCGTCACGGATCAGAGAACTAGGATAATCTTGGATGAAATCTCCGTCGTACTCAACGATAAACGGGCCCAGACCTGTTCCCGACATCCACGTCTCAGTCGTGTTGAAAGCTGTTGGTATCACAAGGTGATCACTTCTATTCGAATAGAGGATAATAAGGGGTTGTTCTGGTGTATTGTTGATTTATAATAGTCTTGTAGCTATGGAGGGTGAGAGGAAGGTTTTAACCTTCCTGCTTAGTTATCACGCGCTAAGTCATATAACCATAGCGTCTCTCAGCCCTTACCCCTAAATGCTATATCATTATTGCAACACTGGCAACCTTTTATTTTAAGGTGACGCAGCATAATTAAATGCTGTATTAATAGCCTTATCCTCCTCACCTATCATTGCCATTGCAATATAGGTCTCGCCATGCCAGCAGATATAAGAATTAATAAATCATTCAAATCAAAAATTTGCGGCTCAAATAAATGTGTGGGGTAGCATTGCAAATTAGTGGGGCTAAGATCAAATTAGCTAATTAAAACATTGCAATTGTATTCAAAACAGATAAGGAAACTAATAAGAAGGAATGGAAGGGGTACTTAAATGCATTGCAAAAATAGTATAAAAATTGTAAAGGGACTATAATAAAAGGTTTTAGCGCGCTTCCTTAGTTGTAGGCCTTTCCACCCATCTATCAATGCGGATTGTTAGCTGATTTGTCTTAATAAAGGTCTTAAGGGCATTATTACATTTGGATTTTGTTATTGCGTTGGCGGGGTTATTATCACCATTAATCCAACGGATTTCTAGGATTTCTCTACGTTTATAGGATTGCCGAATTGCTATAATATTGATCATTAGCCTCTTTTCCTTTATAGTGCCAAGCTTAACTAGGCATTTATATAGGGAAAACGAGTCAGTATAGAGGATTGTAGGGATTTCCGGAATACTCAATTCTTTGAGTATTTGATTAATTGTTATCCTAATAATAAATGATATATTGACGCCTCCTACCATCCTGTAAATCTTAGATGCTAAAACGCTTCTAGTAATGCGTTTGCTCTTAGTGGAGCTCTAATGAATCAGGTTACCATTAATAGTAAAATCATTCTCACTAGCCTCTTTATTTGCAATAATGATTTCATAGCCAATTTGCAAGCTAAGGTCCTTATTATTTGCGAATAAGCTATCCACAAATACAAATAGCTTTGCGGTCGAGAGGTCGAGGGGTATATAGCAAATGCCCCTATCCAAATTGGTGATTTGCCATTCAAGGCGTTTATTAAGGGCATTAATATTGTTATTACTAGGGTCTTTTTAATGTTGCGCCGCAATTGAGGTGTTAAAAGCAGCTTCTAGCTAATAGGTCGATGCAATATATACTGTGCGCGCGCGCTGCTAAATATATTATTATTGAATGTTATTATTATTATTCTCTTCCACCAATTCCAGCTTTTGCCCTTGCCCTTTTAGGCGCATTTCAATGACATTGCTATTATTAATTGTTAAATGATAACTATTAAAATTAAGAGGATAGTTAGGTGTTAGCTGCTCTTTAGGTTTTGCATTAAAACTGGCCTTAATTAGCTTCTCCTCTTCCATTAATGAAAACGCCTCGTTAGCTAAAATCAGGGTATTATCCGTTTGCATTCCTATTATACTAAATTTACCTTCTAACATATTAATCAATAAATAGAGGTTATAAGTTAAAGCGATCATTTCGAGTTCCTTAATATAATGCGTAAAATATATCCCTCCCTAATAGGTTCCTGCTTCTAGCATTCCATAGCTTATATAATCCTATACTATTAATATGTCTTTTGGATATAGATAATATATTTCTACAGGTAGCCTTACTATAATTGGACGCTAAAGTTATGTTTTAGCTTGCATATATGCTTGTATAATATCTTGTAACCACAATGCAAATCCCTTTATTTCAAGCATTGCTAGTGCTAGCGCAATAATTATCTACTGGCTTGATCGTTGCAATATTGGCCATTGCATTAAAATCGCATCTTTATTCTTATCCCTGAATGCTTGAATCACTAGCCTTAATTTCTCCTATAGCATAAATGTCGTTTTGCTCTTAACTTTACAGACCATTTGTAATCTATAAATGCAAATATTGCTATGCTTCTCTTTATTGTATTTAACAAATCGGTAGAGGCCTTGCGCATTAAGGCCATTTAGTTCCTTCTAATCTAAATCCTTAAATGGCTCGCTAGGGGCAGTGATCTTGCCTTCCTTATACAATTACAATAAAAGCTTTCAATCGTTTTCCTCTTTACTAGTTATAAAAACTATTATAATGTCCTCGCCTTGCATAAACGCCGCGATTAGGTTTTTATTAATATTATATCAATTATTATAGTTATACGCGTTTTGCGCATTTTGTGCCACTAGTTTTAGTCTATTTTTGGATCCCTTTAGGCAACCTTTAGATCGATTTTGCGGCACTTCTATAATGATTGTATTGCTATCAATCTTATTATTACTCCCTTGCAGGTTTAAAGTCTTCCGATTTGGCAATATCTTATTATTAGAATTGTTAGAATTGTCTGGTCTGTCTAGTAATCCTAATTGCGGGGTCGAAGACTTCACTTTTAGCTTGTCTAGTGATTCCAATTCTAGTGCTTTATTAATATCCCTTAAATACGGCTTAATAATAGTGGATCTAAATTTCTTAGCGCCGTTTAGCATCCCTATAATGCATGTCTTGCCGTTAATTGCAATTAGCTTAAATGGACCTTTCTAGCCCCTCTTTTCTCTCTAAACCCTAACCTCTAATTGGAGGGGGAGATCTAAGGTTGGATCTATATTAGGGCCGTTTCTTATACTAAGCGCATTAGTGATTTGGCATCTTGCATGAATCTGTCTAATCTCTTTTAATGCCTTCTAAATAGCTTTAGCGCGTTGTGTAACTAATGCTAATAGCGGCGAATTGTCTATTATCTTAGAATAGGCACTAAAAACTAGAAGCGTTAGTATAATTCTATTAGGTCCCGCGGTGTTATTAACTGTTTTGATGGCCATTTGCAATACATTTTTATTGTTCAAATTAGGCAATTCCTTACAAATAATCTTGTAAGCTCTTTGCAAAATTCTATAATATTGCTTGACCTTTCCAACGCTATTATAAGCTTCTACTAGCACTTCTTTTATATTAATAGATATAGCTCTTGCCTCAGCGCGAAATTCGGATGATACAAAATTGGTTCCAGCATTATAAATAATATAATTAGGGGGTCCCTAATATATATTAATCTAGCAAAGTCAAAGGCATTCCTATACTGTTTTAGCTGATATATCCTTAACAAAACGAGCTGCCTGAAATGCTATTGCTTTGTCGACTATATGAAGCACTAGTTTTGCTAATAACCAAAAGATATTAATAACGATTTTGTAATTGAAGTTATAATTGTCTTTTAGACTAAATTTGAACCGTTTAGGCGATTTGCTATGCATCTAATAATAATGGCAAACCCTTATTAAATGCCTTAGTAGCTTAGAATCGATATCATTTCTAGCCCTCTTAAAGATTCTCTCAAGTCGTGAAATTGTAGAATGACTAAATTGTTGATGCAATTGGCGTAATTGTGATTTAGTCAAATGATTATACGCAACTGCCTGTTCCTAATAATAATTCTAGTAGTGTAGTAGCATCTATAGGTGTCCCCATTTGCGTACTATAGGGATAGTAACGTTTTGCTGAATTAGAAGGTTTTATATATTATTAAAAATCACCCCTATTGCATCTATATCCTGGAGACACTATAAAAATGGCGTATTTGAAGAGATAACATAAAAACGAATATTTCCTAGTAGTGTAGGAACGTTAATAGTGCCCTTGGAGGTGGCGTCTCTAGCACCAAATCTGATTTTATAATGTTCTGCTATAGCTTCATTTAGTATAATTGAGGGATCGAATTGCTATAATGCCCAAAATTGAGGTTCTCCAGCAGTCGATACGCTAGAAGCACTGCTATCAGGCATAATGCCCTAAAATACAGATGAATAGCAATTCTTAAATGTAAAACATAACGCTTCCTCTAATAGCATTTCAATAAAAATATCGAGTCTTGTGTTGGCATAAAATGATGCTTGGTCATTCAAAATTAATACCGTTTCAAGGCTATTAATATACCCAAAATCGGTGATAAAACCTTTACTAGTATACAACTGCTTAATTGTTATATTAGCTACTAATTGCTCTGCTTCAGTTAATAACTTAGCGTCTAAGTTATTATTATTAGCGTTCTTAACGCCTTTATATTCAGTCAAGTAGGCCTAGAAAAATGCTTGATTTGGCTTCCTTGAATGCATTAGATACTGCTTCTATTAATAATACGACTTTTGCCTCTCTTCGCTAGAATAATTAGTTGACCAACATTCTAGCTTCTTGCAAATAAAGCACTTCTTCTAATGCAATGTATTCGATTTGTTAAAGCCGCGATTTCCTTGTTTTAAAGGTCCTGGCCAATTGGATTTTAGTCGCGAAATCGCATTGCGATTCCTACCCTTCCTACTATATTAACGGTCGACCCAAAATGCTTCCTTGTTGCTATCTAAATTGTTAGTAGCAGTATAATAAATGGGATGTTTATTACTTCGCATTGCTGTTCTAATAGAAGCTTATAATTGGGCGCATATAGCCTCAAAATCGTTGGTAGGGTTAAAAAGTGCGTAATTGCATTCTATAACACCATAGCAAGCATTAATAACCTGATCTTATAAACTAGCCTTGCTGCAGTAAAATGCCACTAGGCCTTATTGAATCTTTTGCAAATTATCAAATAGAATTGTAAGGCATTCTTAACAATTCTTATTTGGAAAAGTGGTAATAATTTGTTTAAATATTATCTCACGCCATTCTTGCCAATACTCCTAACGCAATTCCTCTATCTCGAAATGCTTCTAAATTCTAACAAGCATATATCTAAATGCGATTTTATAACGCGCAATGTAGGTATAGTAATAGATTGCAGCATATCCTTATAATATAATCGAAAACGCATATTGATACTAGTTAGCTAATAGGCCACATTTATTGCAAAGATCGAAGAAAACCATCAGCTTATTACATAAAACGTTATATTTGTCTCCGCTATATTTGTAGTTATTATTATATAGCTTAGCCAACGCTGCAATGCTCTTAGTGTCGGCCTGAATTGTTATATCTTTGTCACATAGTACATTTTAGCCATTTTCAGGTAATAACAAATGCGCATTTGCATTTGCAACAGTTCTAGAGGCAGCTTTAATAGCTTAATGCTATATTGTATCCTCTAGCACACCTATAATATCTAATAGGCGGCGTTGCTCACCTAAATATAGATTAGCTTATATAGCTAGATTAAGAGGTCGATTCGGATTTATAAGATTTATGTTTTAATTTAAGGGCGCTATTACTATATTTGTATTCTAGGCAACTTTAGTCTATTGTTGCCATGGATTTAATGCTATCACAACCTTAGAACGAAGGTGATATAGGCCTCCTCTAGGGTTCAGATTTGGGTTATATTGTGAGAGGAATTTCCCAATTCGGATTTGGTTATTAATATCTTTTTAAGGCCATTTAGGCTCTATGTCTTAATCGACGAGCCTTTATAATGTATTGCAGAGAAGCTCTTTTTCCTTAGGTATAAAAACACTATATTCTTAAAGGAAATCTCTTATCTCACGCAAAATAGTCTTTCCTGCCTTATCCTAAATCTCTAACTTCCAGCTATTAAAATCATTACAAAAGTTCTCCTATAATTGCAAATCGATATATTATTATAGCTAGTAGCTTCGGATTGCATATAAGATTGTTCTATTAACTCGATTTAGTGTGAGGTTCTCCTCTTTAGAGATATTCAAAACCTTCCCCTATTTGTTAGTATTAATAAGGGGCAGCTAATTTTTATTAGGCAATAGTAACATTATTATAATTGTCTTGTAGAATAGTCTAATAACGTTGCAGATAGATTGGGGCTGCTTTAAGATCGAATTTAATGTTTTTAGAGGGGAAAATCGGGTGGCAAATCGAGTGGCAAAAGCTAAAATTAGACCTTAGAACCTCTAAAAAGCTTATAAAAGTGGCGCTATAAATAGCATAATTTGTAAGGGGAAATGAGGGGTAAATCGCTTAGTCTAATTTGGGGTATACAAATGATTTTAGTGTATTTGTATCGGTTGGAAGGAGGGGGTTTTATAAGGGTTTTAGTAAGGGTTTTTGTAAGGGTTTTCGATGTTAAATTAAGACCTAGAACTGTAGTCTTTTTAATAAAAGCGTAATAGACGCAAATTTGGTAATAATAATAATAGTTATAAGCCTCTATTAATAGGGGCCTTCTATAGCTATTGCGTTCTCAAATCCTTGAAAATCTAGTTGTGGTTATTACAACTGATTTTCTTGAGCACAGCTAGCATTAATGCTAACTGCCTCTTCCTGCTATACCTTGCTGCTCTATGACTGATCTCTTGTGAGGTCAAATCACTAATTAGTGTTGGTATTACAAGGTGATCACTTCTATTCGAATAGAGGATAATAAGGGGTTGTTCTGGTGTATTGTTGATTCATAATAGTCTCGTAGCTATGGAGGGTGAGAGGAAGGTTTTGACCTTCCTGCTTAGTCATCACGCGCTAAGTCACATGACCATGGCGTCTCTCAGCCCTTACCCCCAAATGCCATATCATTATTGCAACAAAAGCTTCGACCAACTTCTTTATAGGAAGCTCTTGGAGGCACTGAAATGGCCTGACTACGGTTGAGCAGCCCGTAGCAATTGTGAGATTGTGGTACAGCTCTTCCGTATAAGATGTGGTATTTTTGATCCAGTATGGCCATCTTTGCAAACAACTCCCGGATTGCATAATAGCCCCACGGAACAAGTCATCATTCCGGCCACCATATGCGATCAAATGATACGCTACAGATTGAGCTTCTGCACTCTCACCCCAGATCGTGACTTTTCTGGGATCACCTCCAAATGCATAGATATTTTCTTGAATCCAATGGAGCGCTAATCGCTGGTCCAAAAGTCCAATATTCGCAGGAACCTTATTCTTTCGGGCTTCACGTCCTCCAAGCCAACCCAACGCCGAGAGTCGATAATTGATAGAGACAGCAATGATGGGTTTCTCTCCGAAAACGGTTCTGTCAACTGTTTTGTCGGACATAAGCCAAATGTGGGGCCCTTAGACTAGCGGCTACATCGCATCACAACAAAGGTTATAACAAAGCAATAGCTAATTATAATACAAGAACAAGTGGGAGACCCACAAATCCCTTATAACATTTACAAGGAATGCAACACTAGAAATATTTTATATTAATATTAAATAGCATCTAAATGCTCTATAGTTAAGATAATAGTATTATGCGTAGTACCTTACTTGTAAGCTCTCTATACTATATAGAAGTCTAAGTGCAATTTTTAATATCCTCTATAAGTAGCTAAGAGAGAGGGTAATATTCAAATTTATTATTTTTATTATTTCTAAGACTACTTAAGAGGTCTAGAGGAGGCAATCTAAACTATTTAGTAGTATAGCCTAAGGCCTCTACTTCTAATTTTAGTGCCTCTACTATAAGGGCATTAACTTCTAATTTTAGTATCTCTAATTCTAAAGTATTAGCTATATTCTATTCTAAAGTAAAGTTCTTATAGTCCTCTTTACTTTCTTTCTTATTCTTAAAGTTATTCTTATTACCCTTAAATGCTCTCTCTTATATTAT
>QGMG01000735.1:0-19311 GCA_007825325.1 Lachnellula cervina | reverse complement strand
AATAAAAATTAAATAAATTAAGAGGAACTATTTTAATTAACCCAAATTATAATTAAGCTACTTAATTATAATAAAACTAATTTAATAAATAAGGTACAATTTTAGTGACCTAGCATAGCTGTTTGGACAGCGTGTTATTAATAGTGGCACGGCTAATTGCCGAAGGGCCCCTAGCCCCACCCTAAGGTGGTACTGTCACTGTCACCCACTGGTTGAGCTCAAGCTGGTGTACAGTACCGGTACAGTACTCCTCCTGTACTGTACCGTACAGGTACGGAACGACCCAACCAGGCTGCACTGCATTCGCCTTCACCCCCACCAAGAAATTCAGTCTCATTACGGATTACGAAGAAAGAGAAACGCATAGAAAGTCCGCAACGAAATCTGCTCCTTACTCCGTAAATCTTTCATTCCCCCGCGGCAAACTTCCACCTCAGATACCGTAACGTAATACTCCTTCAGCAAGTTCGTTTGCTTCTGGAAGGCTCCCCGGCATGTCTCATGCTCGTGCAAGATAACTCATAGGCAGAGAAGACCACCAAGAGGCAAACCTTTACCTGTATTCGAGATGTTCCAAACTTTCAGTGGCAGCTCTCGTCGCCCACGCCAAGTCGATCTCTCGGGCCAGAATCTAAATCCATTTACTGCGAGCTCTTGGTCTCCGTCCGCTGCCGGAACTCAACAAACTATTGCAAATGCCCAGCAGGAAAGGCAGCAACGACAACAAGAGCGAGAACGATTGAATGCTTCAAAAACACTGCAGCGAACATGGCGAGGACATAAAGTCAGGACGGAGGTGGCAGATTCACGGAGACGGTCCTGGGACGAGTCCAATACCGGGCAACTAAGGTCTTTGGGGGCGGATTCAGTACTGGCAGAACAGTTGCGACTTATTGTAACGTTCTTCAACCATCGACGGCGAGATGATTTGGACCGGCTGGTAAACCTCAGCCAAAGAATATCTCACGCCGGGTTTGAGACATTTTTGGCTCGCCAAGATATTCAAACCCGGCTGGTTCGACTGGGAAACAATGCCCTTGAGGCTCTGCAAGTGTCAGTCTCGCAATTTGTTGATTGGAGATCCAATGCTAACTGTGTAAACAGTTTACTCCCTCGATGCCCACCCACGCTTCTTCAACTTCTCATTGCCAGCATCAATAGAAAGCCAGAGAGCTTTTCGCAGATTTCTCGAACTTACTATACCTTCCTCTCGTCACTTTGTTGCCAAACAAAACCCGAAAACATCGATAAAGGTCTAATATTGACTGCAATAAGAATCCCCTTAATCGAGCAAATAGAGTTGGATGAGACTGGTGAGCACCCTCTGTCGGAATCTTACATTGTGGGTGGAGCTGACAGTTTGATAGATGATCGAGTTCTGAAATCCTATGGCGCATTTGCATTGTGTTTCTTGACGACACCAGATTTAGCAAAAGTTTTAGGAGGTTTAGAAGAGTTAGCAGCAGTCGTTAATATTAGCCAGGTGTCTGCAGCACTTGTTCGTTCCCTATCTTCGAGCCCAGCTATCCAAGTTGAGAATAATGGCAGGCTTTGGCTCCTGGCCCATTTCATCTCTCTAAATCGGCTTCAGCGGAGAGATACGCAAGAGCCGAACTTCCTGAGGGCATTATCGATACAACTATCAGATTGCTCGGCCGACATTGTTGGTCGAATCGATGCTACAGAGCCAGAGGCATTGCAAGAGTCTGCTAATGGAGATGCCGAGAAAGATTCCATTCCACCTCTACCAGACTTCATAAAAGCCGAATTTCTCTCCTTGGTCAACAAAGCTAGCATTACAGGTCTATTGGCTAGGTTCAACATCGACTACGCAAAAGCGTCTGCGATCGGAGAAGAAGATGCGAGTTTACTTGCGAGTTATGCCCTGACTCTCCTGAGGATCTTTCCACGCCGTGGGGATGAGATCAGAATGTGGTTGTATCTTGGTTCCATGAATACGTCAAAAGGGGTGCAAATCCCTGCTTTGAAGTTCTTCTGGCAAGCTTTGATCTCGACCAACATTTTCGCGGTTATTAGAGGCGACTCGAAAGCTGCTTTAGCAACCTTACGACCCCAGACGCAACAGCAATCCGCCTCCGTAACACCCAGTAACATG
Source organism: Lachnellula cervina (assembly GCA_007825325.1). NCBI lineage: Eukaryota > Fungi > Ascomycota > Leotiomycetes > Helotiales > Lachnaceae > Lachnellula > Lachnellula cervina. Next base: position 17,195 of record QGMG01000735.1, on the reverse strand, counting down.
GCTCAAGACCGAGAATGGCGGACAGTGCTACTATTTCTCGAGCTTTATACATTTGTCCTTAGATTCACCGATGATGAAGAGTTCTTGAGTGCAAATGAATCTCGTTTTGGGCGCACCGCGGAGCCAGTGTCTCATATCCGTGCAAGCGCTCTTCCGATTGAAGATGTCAAGCAACTCACAATCTTTCTCAAAAATTTAGCGTTCACCACTTACTACAACGCTGGAGAGTTAGCGGATGGTGGCCAACAAGATGCAGGTCTGGGCGCATATTTTGGAACACCAGCAAACTCACGATTCCAAATTCACGAGCCCGAAGACAAAAACAAGCATGTTCCGCCTCGACCATTTGCAGGCATTGCCGGTATGACATTTAACTATGTGAGAACGATCGTCACAGGAGTCATGCGTATGCTCTATGAACGAGATTCCAGGCGCCATTTCTTACCCAAAGGACATTGGCTGATGACATCTCGGTTTGATATGGAAGGTTTCATTCCTGCTGTGGTCATGGAAGAGGAGCGGCAGCACGAGGTCAGAGAAGAGGGCGACGACGATGATCCCGATCCCGAGGATGAAGAGGATGCTTTCGGGACACGACGTGATATGGGTCTTGTAGGCATGTCGAGGCCAAGGCGGGCTGTTCAGATCGAGCAAATGAGAAAGCAGCAACAAAAGGCCGCTCGACAGAAAGTTCTGGCAGCTGTCGGACCAAGACTCGAAGTACTTCAAAATATGCCTTTTGTTATTCCGTTCGAAACTCGCGTCCAGATATTTCGGCAGTTTGTACTTCTCGATCAAACACGCAGGAGAGGTGGCATAGTGGACCCCGATGCGTGGCGGATGGCAATGAGCAGTCAATCTCACATGGCGGCGAGACGCAGAGTATCTGGGAACGAACTTCTCGGCCGGCATCATGCGAAAATTCGAAGAGACCAAGTCTTTGAGGATGCATACGAGCAGTTCTACGATCTGGGTGAAGGTTTGAAGGAACCAATCCAAATTACCTTTGTGGACCAGTTCGATACGGTCGAGGCTGGTATTGACGGTGGCGGGGTCACCAAGGAATTTCTCACAAGTGTTACAAATGAGTCGCTGCGTGGGGAGGAAGGGTCGAACTGGTTTATCTCTAATGACCAGAATCTCCTCTACCCCAATCCTGCCGCTTTGGAGGAGCGTAAAGGATATATGAGAACGGTAGGGCTAAAGGAATCCTCCTCTGAATGGCGCGAGAACATCAAGGACTTATTGAGACGCTACGAGTTTTTGGGGCGCATTGTGGGGAAGTGTTTATATGAAGGGATCTTAATCGATATCAGCTTTGCAGGTTTCTTTCTCCTCAAATGGGCTGCTTCTGGAGCTACTGGGACGGAATCGGGATACCGTGCGAACATCAATGACCTTCGGGATCTTGATGAGAGCCTGTACCAAGGTTTGCTGAAGCTGAAGAATTACCCCGGAAATGTCGAGGACTTTTCTCTCGATTTCACTATCACAGACACAATCTCCATGCCCGGGGAGCCTACAGAAACTATCACGAGGGATCTCATGCCAAATGGATCAAATATTGCCGTCACCAACGAGAATCGGCCGCTGTATGTGTCTTACGTAGCACGACATCGACTCCAAGTCCAACCATATCACCAAACTCAAGCTTTTCTCAAAGGCCTCGGAGAAATTATCAAGCCATCATGGCTGTCGATGTTCAATCAATCTGAGCTGCAAACTCTAGTCGGTGGTGATTCGTCCCAGATTGACGTTGAGGATCTAAGACGAAACACTCAGTACGGTGGTGTCTATGTGATTGGTGATGACGGACTCGAACATCCAACTATCCAGCTCTTCTGGAAGGTGATGAAAGAACTTGACGATTCAGATCGCCGAAAGGTCTTGAAATATGTCACGTCAACTCCAAGAGCTCCATTGCTCGGCTTCTCGCAGCTCAATCCTCGATTCAGCATTCGCGACGCTTCAAGTGATGAGGAGCGATTACCCAGCACCAGCACGTGCGTTAACCTGCTGAAGCTACCAAGATATTCGACTGCAAATATACTGCGGGACAAGCTTTTGTATGCTGTTAATTCGGGGGCTGGATTTGATCTTAGTTAGGATAAAGGTTGCGGGGTATGATACATATGAAGAAGGCGTTCATGGTCTTGGAGGTATAACATGTGAGCGCCGTAAAGGCGTCCGGAAAACCAGATTATAGTAAGGGCTGTGCGTAGAAGATTACTATTTAAAAGCACAGTATACTCATATTCTCTACTTTCTCAGCGAGACCTATGCATTAGCGTTAAGTGACTCGCTTCCTACACTTCAGCTGCCGAAGTCATCGATTCTACCCAAAAACGTCTCCATGTATTGCCGCCTTCTGATCTCTTATCCACCCCCACCCCCTTTTAATCTAACTCTTTCTTGTAAAACACAGTCCCCTCCAACGGTGTCTCATAATACATCTCAGTCTCTACAAACCCCACACTCTCGTACAACTTCCTCGCCCCCACCATCCTCGGCAGCGTATCCAGCTTCATCTCCCCATATCCCAGCTTCTCCGCCTCCGCAACCACAGCCTCAACTAACGCACGTCCAATACCCGACCCCCGAGCCGCAGGCGTCAGAAAGAGACGTTTGACTTCACAAGTCCCCCTTCCCTTTACCTCTTCTTTCTGTTCCTGACTTGGCATGGAAGCAGAAGTCGGGTTCGATGATTGTGGGGTTTTTGAAGGGAGAGGACGCAACGCTACGCATCCTACGGCTTCACCGGACTCTAATACAGCGAGTAACAGACATCCGGTTGGAGGGGCGTAGACACCGGGCAGGGAAGCGAGTTCCTGCGCGAAGTTTTGGAAGGTTAGGTCTAGATCTAGCCAGGAGGCGTAGGAGGTGAAGAGGGTGCGGATTGAGGAAATGTCTGTGGGGGTGGTTGCGTGGCGGATTGTGAAGGGTGCTTTGGATAACATTTTTTGAACAATTAGTTCTGGGGATTTGGAAATAGACGGGCTTTTTGGATTAGTGGAGTTTGAGCTTGGGGGTTTGAGGAAGTAATAGGTGGGGGGTGACTCAGTTAGTCCTTGCTGTAATGAGCGTGGCGCAACAACACTCGGGACCTGGAAAGTGATGTCCTACCTCGACAATGTAGGAGAACTTGTCGTGCTTTCAAAGCTCGACTCTCTCCTTTTTGATTCTTCGAGGTTAATCAGGTGTAGAGAGTCACGTGTTCGCCCTTATCAGCGTTTGTTTTCTTTTTCTCATTGCTCATCCAGAACACTCTTTAAGTCAATCTAGAGTGTGACTTTGATTCTGAGCGCCAATGCATGTTTTCCCACAAGCCAAGTTGCAGCTTCCCTATTGTTAGAGCCAATATCCCGACGCCGACGTACCTTCTTTCTATTTGGAATCCCCCCTTATACGCGAAGGGCTCTCCAAAATGTCCCGCATCCTCAAATTCTTCTCTTCAGCCCCAATCGCCAACACCGGTTCCGTCGCCCGGGACCACCTAGCCAACGAACGAACCTTTCTCTCCTGGACACGTACGGGCCTCGGATTCGTCGCCTTGGGAGTAGCACTTGCCAAACTCGATGCTTTGGAAGCCTTGTCCCCAGCCCTCAAGCACGATCACGGGGATCTGAAGTTGCAATCGGCTGCGTTGGTTGGAAGCGGTACGGGCTGTTTGGGCTATGGGACCCTGAGGTATTTTTCTAGTTTGCGGTTGTTGAAGAGGGGCTTGTTTCGGCCGAATATTGCTGGCATTGCACTTGTGGCTGTGACGAGTGGTGCGGTTGCTGGGGGTGGGATTTTGATGGTTGTTAGGACAGAGAAAGAGATTTGAGCTGAGCGAATTGATGGAGTTTGAGAGCTAGATATTGGTGGATGTAGCCCGGATGGCTTGTCTTGCGGTGGTCGGAAAAATGTGGAATAACTTATGGTGTGTTGGACACTTGAGTTGAACGATTGCCGCATTTTGTGTCCAGAACGAGGCTGTATATATTGTAACTCTATATAAAAGAGTCTATTTGAAGATTCATGTATTCTCAACACATAGGTCGTTCCATCCTCTCGTCCGAGCTAGCTACTACTGTACGCGCTAGAAGGTTTTCCCACATGGAACAAATCATCGATTATTTTAACAATACCACTTGACTCAAGAAGTATTACACAAATATGGAAATTCTTGTCATCCAAAGAACCAACGGAGGAATCCCGGCTGTCTGGCTAAGTCCTCGGCCCCGTATACCAGTTGGTGCGTACTCCGTATGCAAGACGCGGGGCTACTGTACATGTGGAGGGAGCTACGGAGTAGGTGCTAAATAATACACCGATAGCACGTTCATGTCAAGTTCTCCTCATCATCATCATCATCTAGGATTCGTGCTCACTATGGGGAAATCCATACCCACTCTCACGCTGAACAACGGGGTCCGTATCCCGGCATTGGGGTTCGGGACTTACAGCAATGAGCTTGTGAAAGGAGAGACACACGATGCTGTGAATACGGCTCTTGATGCCGGATATCGACATATTGATTGCGCTTGGTTGTAAGTCTGTTCAATTACAAAGAGAACTCATATATTTCTGGTTCTGACAAAAGTTGCAGTTATCGGAATGAAGATGAAGTCGGGTCTGCGCTTCGAGAATGGCTCTCGAGGAATCCAAGCGTGAAGCGGGAGGACATCTTCATCACCACGAAAGTCTGGCAACATCTCGCTGAGCCTGAAGATGTCGAATGGAGTTTGAATGACTCTCTGAAGAATCTGGGATTGGATTACATTGATGCCTTTTTGATCCATTGGCCATTTGCAGTAGAGAGAACTGAAGACCACCAAGTAAAACTCAATCCCAATGGCAAAGTATGTTTTCAAGCTACCCAATGCCGTGAACTGTTACTCAAACTACCAGTACATTCTCAAAAGGTCCCTCACAAACAACCTAGAGCCCACGTGGAGAGCATTGGAGAAAGCCCTCAAAGCCGGAAAGGCGAGATCAATAGGCCTCTCAAACTGGACCATACCGCAACTTGAGCAGCTCCTCAAGTACGCAGACATAACTCCCGCCATTAACCAAGTGGAAATTCATCCTTTCTTCCCCAACACGCAACTCATCGACTTCTGCACCTCTCACGGCATTCTCCCCGTGGCGTATTCCCCTCTCGGGAAGATGAGTAGCCTGAGTATAGCCACCAACGCCGGCTTCCTTGCGTTGGCGGAGAAGAAAAAGGCGACGGTGGCTCAGATATTGATCGCGTGGGGTATCAAGAGGGGATATGCCGTTATACCTAAGAGCGCGAACGCAGACCGGGTTAGGAGTAACTTTGAACTGGTCGAACTGAGTGACGAAGAGTTTGAGGCTGTGAACAAGGTGACGGAGGGAAAGCATGAGCGGTTTGTGAATCCGGTGGGGATTTTTGGTTTCAATCCTTTCCCGGGAGAAGAATCTAAATAGGTAGTTCTGATAGATGTCCCAGTACCCATGGGATTAGTTGCTTCACATTGGCAGATATCCTCGAGTAGGTAGCTTCTGCAATGTATTATTGGGGCACGGAATATCCATTCTTCACGTGTGGTCGTATGAAAAGAACGCGTATGTCTACATAATAATCGATCGCACATCAGACTTCTGCTCATCTAATGAGTGTTGCTCTTAGCTTAAGTCTGAGCCATACGGGCTTACTTCCGCACCTCCTTCTCAGAATCCGAGATACTACATGTGGAAATTGACAACGCATAACGTTCGGATTGTGGCAGACATCTCGGTTCCTTGCTTACTTTTTATATTCCGAGATAGTTCAGATGCAGCTGTGACAGCGCATACAATCCTGACATCTGACCACCATCAGAACCGCTCTACGCCCCACGCCTACGTAGTACTGACATTCCCAGATCCAGGCAACGAGGAGACTTGGGCATTGGGAGTGTGAAAGTTCCCTAGATCGGTATCATAGTTAAACGGCCCAGATATCTGTTGTATGCAGTGTAATGTGGGACGGGCCGAATATCCGGGACGAGCACCGTCAGTCGATCATGCTGTTGTGTACCGAAGAAGGACGGTTAGAGGACTTGTGGGGAATACGTGCTGCATAACAACCAAACGAGATGTACATTGCAGATTGATCCTACCAGTTAACAGCCTCTTTATCCGTTGGGCTGCATGTTGAGCTACAACTAGATAGGTCCTTCGACCAACCAGCACCTTGCCACTGTTGTTCTCGTGATAATGCAAGAATTGAAAGTGGGATATTATTGCTCGAGTAAATCAAAAACAGCAACCTTCGTAGGCCAGAAGAGATAGGATATCATAACAGCATTGCTCGCATTTCAATTTTGGCCCCGCTCAGCATCTGCAACGGACAAAGGAACTTCAGTCATCGCTGCCAAACGGAAAAGATGTCGCGCCTTGTCAGCATTATCATAATCAACCGTTGCAGTATCTAGAAATTATTAACACTGTGCAAGGTTATGCTTTTGAAATGAATTACTCACGAAGTGTCGTTCTTCCATCAAATATTACAACCGAGTGCTTCTCCCAATGTATCCTTGCCTGGAAATCGTGTCCCATTCGTATGTGGTCCAGAAGATACTTCACAACAACCTGAGACTCTTCGTCCTTTAGTCCGATGTACTCTTTTGGCCATTCCATGTTGATAAATATTGCCTTTTCGCCGGTGACCGGATGCTACGAGTTTCCGTAGTCAGTATTACTTAAGTTATAAGAACATTCTGCACTCTCGAGACTCTCGACAAACTTTCCCGGAGTCCAGATTAGGAAATAGATTCTCAGAGGAGTTACACACCACGCGGACAACCGGATGAACGGAATCAATCGGGTCACTTCGGACCTGGCCTTTCGCCTTCCTCGCCATGCCAATCAAGTTTTCTGATGTATGGACAGCCTGCATTTGGTTGATCATGTTTTGAAATGCTGGCGAAAGACGATTGTAGGCTTCCGCCATGTCGGCAACGACTGTATCACCGCCAACATCGGGGCAGGCTAAGATTCCAAGCATGATATATCCAGGCGGTTGCCGCTCGTAGCTCACATCATGATGCCATATCGTACTCGTTGTCTTGTGCTTGAAGAAGTTTGCAATTTCCTCTTTGTTGCCATCTCGGTGGATGATGTGAAATTGTGGAAAGCCTTTGACCGCTCCTGTCACAGGCTGATGGCTGAGTTTGCCAAAATACTCCATAAACTCAACTTGAAAGGCTGGCCCTTTGTGAAGGAAATCGGACTGCTCACGGCAAACAACAACTTTTCGTTCCGAAACAAGAAGCGCCATCTCATCTTTGGCTTCTTGTGAGAGGTTGTCGAGTTTGACACCCGTTAAAATGGTGCCCATTTTTGGAGTAATTGGGGTAGCTTTTACTCCGTCGATGAAAAGGTGTGGTTTGCTCTTGTCCGCTCGGAGGGCTGGATCATGATATTCGAATATTGGAAAGTCATCGAACCAGAGACCGCTTTCCCAGACTGGCAGATATTCCGGAAACTCAGTTCTCTTTTTAGTCCGAGTTTCATACTCACCAGAGGGCGGTTTGTAAGGGACGTTAATGTCGTAGGAGATCTTTGGTTCCTCATAGGATCCAAGTCCTGGTCATCCGTTCGACTTGGTGCCATTGCAACGTATAACACAAATTGATCTTCGAGATTTCTTTTCTTTTCTTAACAGGAAAATTCTTCTTTGAATATACTTCCAAAGTGTGTGTGTACCGCACAAGATATATATATGGCATTGTCTAAGGGTTGGCCCGTGTGACAGGGGTGGTGAACTAACTCATCTGAGCTGTTGTCAAAGTTAACTTGCCAACCGCAGCAAACTGGGACAAGGGGTCTTGAAAGTGAGGCGAGCTAGGATTAAAGCTCTCGGAAAGTAATAACGTGGCCCCTAAGTAGATACATGGAGGTGCCGATACAAGTTGCAAAGATGGCTAAAATATCTGCCAATCGCTGCTGAATACGGAGCATTGTTCATGTCCTGGGTATGCAGGGTGCCCGATATGTATGGCGGAATTCGTCAGGCAAAGTCATTCAACTTTATCTGGGAAAGAATTTACCTAAAATTTCATCGACAATGCCTTGCGTTCATCCGGTAGTACGAACTTTCGAAAGGTGGTTGGCAAGCCGTCGCTTGCAGCTCCACCCTTATGCGTCTGGGTTTAAGGGTGGGGTAATCCTGACATTGTGCTGGCTGGATTAAAAATGGGGCTTGCCCATGTATACGAAAGTGTTTGCTGCGTGAAACTTCCACATTTGGTTGTATGCGTCCTATACCCAAGGTAATGCATCAGACTACAGGTCATCTTGTGGTCTTGGTGATGCAGATTTCATGACTGGCAGCAGATCTCGAACTAGAGGGTATTCCCGCCGCACGTCAAGTATACAGTAGTATTTTAATCCCATGCTATATGTCTCTTGCATTTTAGGGTGGGACGGACAAATGATCTTCCTAATGTTGAAAGCCGAAGAGAGAAGCGAATGCGAGCGAAGAAGGAAGAACCGAACCAACTATTATTATCCTTTCCAGGAAGGAAACTCTGCACAATGAAGTCTGCATTGATACTGGAAACAAATCTGGGACACGATTCAAGGATAAAAACAAGGAGCCAGTCGATGTGCTTCGAGTGGGAGGGGTTTGGACCTAAATTAGGTTTCGAAGCTCGCATCGATGGTTTCTCGTCAGAATACTGTATCAACGCTTGTAACTTTTGAGCGCGATGTCCAAGATGTCCAAGAATCTGTTGACTGGGACGATCCATGCAGAAAAGGAATTGGCCATCCTGTAACACGTCGAGGCCTAGAACTAGCCTACTCATGCAGGTATCACCAACTGTGAAGACCTAAAAAGAAGAAAATGTACCAAGAAGGGCATGGAAAGCAGTTTCTCAATTGATTACAATATTTCAAACTTTTAGTCTGAAGTAGCTTTGCAAACCGAGGGGCTTTTTCAGAGTAAAGCCGAGAGGTTCCCAACGCCCAGAACCTCGGGCGATTAAGGCTCCGCTAATATTGACTTTGGGGTGCGACAAGCTGCAGGCTTTTGGTACATATTACTTAGTCTGGATATGAAGAGCAGTGTTGTGGTGCGTGGTGGCATGCATGACACTAGTCAGAGGAGCGTTGAGTCTAAGTGACAAGTGGGATAAGGACAACAATCTGGTTCGATCCAAACTGATGACTAGGGGCGTCAAAATTGCATCGCGGCAACCTAAGCTCCTCGAGGGAAGCTTGCTTTGACCGCTATGAATGTAAACGACGCTCTGCAAAGGGTTTTGGCGTCAAGGCTGCTGACCGCCATTCAGATACGAGTCGACACCATTGACCTTCCAAGCTGACAAGCGGGGTTGGGCTCTATTATAAAACCCTGATCCTGATGCTGTCCCATGTACGTAGGTCTGATTTCCATAGTGCTTCATTTTGTATCTAGGGCGGTCTTAATTCCCCGGTCTCTGCGACATGGCGCGGGTGGCAGTTCGGCAATCAATGATTCGGGAAATACGTGCATGATATGGGACGCAAAGCAATACAGCATGCAGTTGATGGATCATTTGGGAAGGGCGTGGGCATGTGCGAAAGATTTGGGTAGGGAGTTGTTGAAGGAGTTGGGAGAACTCAAGCCGCCAAGAGGTTACTCAAGGGCTGTCACGTGAGACCACGTATCATCTTAAATGTGGAGCACTCCAATATATCTCGTGTATTCTTTTTCTGGATCCAGAATGCTTTTTGTTTTCTAGTCGATTGCTACATGGTGCTTAAGATATGAACTTGGGTTCTCAAGTCCTGAATCAAGTATGGAATGGTATAAACTTAAAGGCAGCGAGGTGCTGGCCACAATCTCATAAAGCTATTAATCCAAGAATACCCCATACTACACCGAACAGCCCCAAATTAATGTACAAAGCCTGCAAAATTACAATTCCCACAACAGAGAACCAAGCATCTTTCCGAGACAAATGGCTCACCAATGGCCGAAGAGACTGAAGCGATTTATCGTTCGAGGTGTTCACTTGGTACATCCAATATTCGAATAGGCTTGGGTCTGTCCACTTGTCCCAGTCTACCGTATCGAGAATCTTTGGTAACTCGTCGACTCTCCAACGCCAATAAGGTGTCAGATTTCCGTCGTCGTCAAATGGGGTTTGCGACTTAATCCAACTCCGCCACCTCGTGATATGCTTCACGGCTCTTGTCGTATCAATCTCATACCATTCCTCGTGTTTCTTTTGTTGGCCTGTTTTCTGTCGGGGGCAAACGGCGCAATCGACCCTCCTTCTGTGCTCGTAAAGTTCAGCTTTGATGAGAGACTCGACAATTGAGAAGTGGTCGAAAGCGTTTCCATCGGGGTCTTCTGCCACTATAAGTTGCCCGTGGCACTGTTCCCATTTCTTTTTACGCTCACTGGGCTCGTCATGACTTATGCCAATTTTGACATGCTTTGGAGCGCGTTCAGGCGATTTGAACATGTAGACCCATCCTGTTTTATGCTTCGGGGAGTGTGAATCTTTGAGACATTTGTATATTTTACCATTGATAGCGCGACTTCTCAAAGGGTTTTTTTCAGATCCAAACTTCTCAAACTTCATTCGCTGGACATCCTCCTCTAGAATTCTCGGCCCAGACAGGTCTGGGGATTCGAGAGGTTCAGCCGACGCTCTCTCGATTTGCGGCGCCTGTTCAATGCTGTTTTCGGTATGAAGTTCCGCTTGAATGCTCTGGGACTCGAATGCTCCTGGAATATGTGCATGATGGTCATTAGGATCGGGTATCTCGATAACATTAAGGGCAGACCGCTGTGCAGGCGTTACTGGCCTCGAGGTAGCTCGCCGTGGAGCCGGGTTCCCAGACAAAGTAGGAGACAGGTGATTGTTGGTGAGGGGATTTGACTCTGAAATTTGTACTTTCGACGCCGACGATCTGGACCTCGTTTGCCGCCGATTCTTTGCCAGTGGAGAGTCTGCCTCCTGGATATTGCTCTTTGCTGACCCACGTGTCTTGCTGGGTCGTATCTTTTCGGCAAAGGGCTCTTGTTGAATTGGATGGTTGGAGCTCCAAGTTGTAAATGGGTCTGCTTCTGAACGAGAGGTTTCTGGTTCTTTATCGATTGGAGTATCTGGCGTGGTAGGTTGACTATGGGCATCCTCATCGAATACGGCCCCGTAGGCTGAGCCCACAGTATGTATGGATGAATTTGTCGAGTTGCTTGAGCAAGGTAATGGGGCTGGACGCTGGGGAGTTCGGACTTCAGGCGAATCCCGAGTTAAATCTACAATATTCTCTTGTCGTGAGCTAGGGGCTTGACGAGCTCTTTTCTGATTTGATGCCGACATGTTCTGTGTATAGACAAGATTAAAACAATGAAGAAGTAAGAACGCGGTGTTATTGATGAGCTTGGAATACAGCAAATGACTTCGTTGACAGCCAGCCACTTTAGTATGGCTTTCGTCGACGTCTATCTATGGCGCCTAGTTGCATCGAAAGGCTTCACCTGTCTCAAGTGTAACGTTGGGGCTGTGAGGGTACCCAATAAATGTGTGAGATGCTACCTGTCATGTTGGTTGCAATTGATTTTGCAGCGACCAACATGGCCAGGTTTAGTTTCAAGCCCGGCCATCACCGGGGTCAGCCTCGCCGTTAATAGCATATCTCGCATGCTTCGACAACGCATTGGCATTTTGGTATAATTGTTTTGATAGCGAAATGAACAAAATATAGACGCCAAGGAGATCGAGTCAAAGTATTAGTGATTTGCAATAGTGCGAAGTCCTTCCAGTTTCAGGTCTCAGGGTAGAGATGTGAGGTCAGATAATTCGTCTCATTGAATAGAATGGAGTCGTGCTTGTAGAATGCTTAGATGGAGTGAAACTAGCCCCGGAACTGACCTGGAGCTTCGTTACCTAAGGTAGGACTAGAAAGGGGAATTACCCCTGAGCCTCTGTACGACAAAGCTACGACTCCACCCTTGGAGTTGTCGTCCAATAAAGAAAGGATAACCCCGCGGGCACATGAGCAAGTCAAGCATTGCAGGTTATTACACGCTTCAATTATTTTAGACTGAGCGCGAACCAAACAGCCTCATAGAAGGCAAAAATGGAAGGATATAAAAATCTCATAGGGAAGACAGCAATTGTGACAGGATCTGCAAGGTAGTACTCAAGCCGTATCTTATACTTCGCTAACCCAAACCCTCAGAGGAATCGGTGCCGGAATAGCAATTGATTTAGGCAAGCGCGGTGCAAATGTAGTCGTGAACTACACATCTCAGAGAGGAGAAGTAGCTGCTGCCGCAGTATCTAAACGTATTGAAGCTGGCGGAAGCAATGTGGCTACAGTGCAAGCAAATGTAGCAGATATGTCTGATCTGCAGAAGCTCGTAGATGCTGCACTGATATTGTCAGAGAATAGAAAAGTTGATATCGTCGTCCACAATGCCGCTACAGGGGACGATTGCTACCTGGAGGACATGACAGAGAGGTTTTATGAGGACCAGACAGACGCCAATTTGAAAGGTTGTCTACGCATGCCTCGTTAGCCATTGGCACCCTGTTGATCTGTTGGCAGCTCCAATATTCCTCACAAAACTTGTCCTTCCGTACATTGCCCAAGGTGGTAGGATTGTGATGATAACATCAGTCTCAGCTCGTATGGGTATTCCGCAACAGACAGTTTATGCTGCCACAAAGGCAGCTCTTGAGGGTATCTGCAAGGTATGGGCGACTGAGCTGGGTAAGAAGCATGGAATAACGGTGAACTGCGTCAGCCCAGGGTATGCAATATTCCAGAGTATACTATTCCCTCTGTTTCCTATGTCATGGAAAACGACACTGACTCACAAAAACTTGTAGGCCAGTAGCCACGGATATGTGGACGGAATGCGAGCCAGAAGTGGTTGCAGACTTTCAGCCTGCTATCGATGCTACGCCAGCGGCAGCTAGAGTCGGAGAAGTATCAGATATCGTTCCAATTGTAGCGTAAAGAGTCCTGCTGAAAGCCTTAATGAGCTCTATGTATTGACTCGATGGCAGGTTCTTGTGTTCAGAGGAAAGTAGATGGGTGACTGGTAGCGTTGTGAGTGCTAGTGGCGGGATGTCTTTCATATAAGAGTATTGTAAGAATGTCTTTATAAAGAGAGTTTGATTTTGGATACAATAAATATTTAGGATGGTTGAAGTTTTATTTTACGAAAGCTTGGAGATACTACCGGTACACTATAATTTGACAATGCCAAGAGTTTTAGCATCACCATCAGATAAGATAAGAGCTCCCCTCGATTACAGAGCAGGACCTTGAGCTCCAACAGCAACATCCATCAGTTTACCCAACTTTCATACTACGTCAATGAACTTCTCTAGACTCACCAGACCCCTTCTAACAAAACCGTTGAGATCCTTTACCACCAGCGTAAGCAGATCATTGAAAACCAAGGACCACAACTCTAACATGACAAGCTTGCCTTTGCCCCATTTGCCCGTGCCATGCATATCCAATCCATTCCGATGTGTAAGCCCGAGCTGTTAATATACCCCTGAATTATTCACTGCTAACTGAAGGCCTTAGGGGTGGGAAGTAGTAATAATTACGCCTATCTGGTTGTCGACGACAAGTCCAAGGATGCCGTAATCATCGACCCCGCAAACCCCGACGAGTACGTCTGAAAAAGATGGCTCTGACAAGAATTCGAAGCTGATCATATATGGCAGAGTTGCGCCGGTTCTGCAAGAACAGATAAAGGCTGGAAAGATTAATCTGACTGCGATTGTCAATACCCACCAGTATGTTTCCCAGAGTTCTCTTCGGACATTATGCTGATCTTAAGCAGTCATTGGGATCATGCCGGAGGAAATAAGAAACTCGTATGTGAAAGCAATACTTTTGGATTTCCAAGTCAATGCCTGAAGCTAATGGTTTTTTCAAACAGTTGGCATTCAGCGAATTTAAAGGCAAGCCCATAATCGGCGGAAAAGACTGCGAAGGCGTCACACAAACTCCCAAGAACGGCGAAGGTTTCAAGATTGGTGATATTGCAGTCAAGGCTCTATATACGCCATGCCATACACAAGACAGCATATGTTGGTTTATGGAAGACAGTACAGGCAGGGTGGTTTTTACAGGAGATACTCTGTTCCACGGAGGTGCGCTTTCCCGAAACTGGTTTGAATTGCATTGCTAATTATATGCGATATGTAGGATGCGGACGTTTCTTTGAGGGCTCGGCAGAGGAGATGAATACTGCGTTGAACAAGACTCTGTCTTCGATTCCGGATGACACGAAAGTCTACGTAGGTTCCTCCCTCACAAGCCTGAAATATCTCTTATGATTGTAAAATACTAAATCCGAGTAGCCTGGACACGAATACACAAAAGCAAATGTCAAGTTCGCCGTTTCAGTCTCGCAGAGTGAGCCAGTCAAGAAGCTAGAAGCTTTTGCGGAGAACAACAAGGAAACACAAGGCAAATTCACAATTGGTGATGAAAAGGTAATGGACTAGTCGGTCTAAAACGAGCATTATTAGGAGAGCAGCCGTTGCTGACAATGTCACAGAAACACAACGTATTTATGAGAATGGATGTAAGTAAAATCTTAAGCCATACGCATTGCTACCAGCTAATTCCTCGTAGGACCCGGTCATACAAGAAGCAACCGGAAAGACCGACCCGATTGAAGTTATGGCCAAACTCCGAGAGATGAAGAACAGCTTCCAGTGAGTAAGTAGACAGAGACGAAAAGCATCCTGCGGAGCGACGTTCGTAAACGCTAATAGTATTTACAGACCTCCACCAGAACAGAAGCTATGAGTAATGAGTTTTAAGAAAGTGTACATAAAATACAAAAACGCTATCAACCGTCCAACTGTTCGTTCATTCTCCAGGGATATCGCCCCCGTGATGTTTTTATTGCCATGACGTCAACAAATAGTGACCTGCTCTTTCCCAAGTACCTAGGTATATTCAAACCATCTTACCCCTCTATCATTTTCAATGCTCAGCTCCAAGTCCAAAGACATCTATCCACAGCGCAACAAACCACCTAACCAGCTACGATGACCTCCCAAACTACCCATGGCGCCGAAGGTCCACCTGTAACAACTAAAGACACCGTCCTAGAAACCGGCGCCTCAGCTACCCAGTCTTTTGAGCCAATCAAAGCTATCTGCGCTCATCTAAACGCTTTCCATGTCTATGCTTCAAATCCAACGCGGAGCGTAGAGGCGAATCATTACTGTACACATCTGAGTGCTGACGTACGTTTCGTTCTGATTCCTCTCTTCATGGGGTCAATGACAAGAGAAAGAGACAAAGAACGAGAAGGGTGAAACGAAACTAATGCGAATAGGTTCGACAATGTCTGATTTACGACGCCCCCACCAACCCCGCGCGCTTGATCGGTGTGGAATACATGATCACGCCGAAGCTATATGAGACGCTTGACCAGGAGGAGAGGAAGTTATGGCATTCTCATGACTTTGAAGTATGTCCCGAACCTTTCCGTGCAAGGCACAACTAAAAGCGCGTAGGTCCGCAGCGGTATGCTCATCATGCCCAACCCCAACCTCCCAAACGCAGTCTGGGAGATCCCCGAGACGGAAGAGATGAAGGAGGTAGTTGGTCTGTATGGAAAGACGTATCATTTCTGGCAGGTTGATAGGGGTGATACGCTGCCGTTGGGGAAGCCGGAGTTGATGATGAGTTTTACGAAGGATGAGCAGGTGAGTTTGAGATGGGGAGCTGAGGGGATTGGGAATTGAAATGCTGATGAGGATAGGTGCCGTGGCATAAAGTTAAGGATAGGGATGAGAGGTATGGCGTTAATACTTCGCAGAAGAGGGAGAAGAGGAAGGGTATTGAAGGCGTGAAGATCCATGGGGATGCCGATTCTTGTTGGGAAGGGAAGTGAAGTGAGCTCTGCAAACTTTGGGATCAATCGGCTCACCAAAAAAAAATACACCCAAACCAGGACGCACCAATACAGACTGAATATATAACGAACGTAAATGTATTCATGTAAAACTAGTTTATTTCTAAAGCGAAGCTTCACTCAATAAAATGTCTCCAAAAGGCACCAAATATCAAACTCGTAACGAGAATAACGGCTAGGTACCTAAAGGAAGGTCTCGAAGAATCAAAATCTCGACCGGATGTCACTCTTGCTTCATTGTCCACACTCGCTCGCTCTGGGTTGAGACTATGGCGGGCTCTAGCATTTATATTTTGAAGCTGCTTTTCAAATCCTCCGAGCTGTTCAGCTCGAGGACTCTACTGAATTGAAAGGATACGAACCATTGTAATCCAAATCACCACGCATTGAAGAGTAAGTGACTGATTGTTGAGTCTGAAAACTGTACTTCTTGGATGTTGGGTTTTATTGTGGAAGAAGCAGAAATTTCGCGATTGAGAAAATTATATAAGTAGAGCTTGTTAGCGCCATCTAGCGGCCCCACTTTCTTCTGCAAGGCCGAGACTAGCCTACAGCCTTGTGCGGGTCATGATACCGGTATGCGACGACTTCAACAGCGTCCTGAATCCTCTAGGTCCTGCGCAATAGGATGGTAAGTCCTTGGAAACCTCTTAGTATGAGAAGTATGAGGAGCCTCATCTAACAAATCACCTTTCTTGCAGCCACCCAAACGCCGCGCCCCAGCGGCAGCATCAGCGCCAGAGCCCAAAGCGCGGCAGTCCAAGCTCGCGAAAGAGCACAACATAACCGCAGCGGAAGAGAACGAAATCAGGGAAGCCTTCGCGCTATTCTCGCAGAAGAAGAAGGGTGAGAAGGAGGGCGTGATTCCTATCAGTGATGTGCGACGTGCTATGATGTGAGCCTCCCAAAGTCCACGAGATTTTTCAGTCTTCTCTCACCCCAAACAAAGCTAATTCGCATTTCAAACAGCGCCCTAGGAATCCCGCCAACCCCTGAAGAACTCGAGGAATTCATCTCCATTCTCGACGACGAGCAAGAAGGCTTCGCCGAATACCCCTCATTTGTTGCGATCTGCGCACTGAAGCTGCATCACCGGGACAAGAACTCGGATACGCATGCGCAGGAGGTAGAGGAGGCGTTTGCGTTGTTTTCGAGGGATGGAGAGGACAAGATTACGCTCGCGACGTTGAAGGGGGTGGCGAGGATGTTGAGGGAGGATGTAGAGGAAGATTTGCTGAGGGATATGATTCTTGAGGCTAATGGCGGGAAGGGTGTTGGAAAGGGTGTGGAGAAGGGG
>QGMG01000734.1:0-19326 GCA_007825325.1 Lachnellula cervina | reverse complement strand
CCCACCCCCACCTCTAGGGCAGCATCGCAGCCATAATCCACACCCTCGTGACATACCTCAACCCCATCTCATCCCTCAAACAATTCTCCGGGCCCTCGGCACCACCGCCTTCCGCGCTCCTCGCGCACGTCTACGGCGTTAAAAATACCTACACGGCGCTGATCCGCTTCTACGCCGCGTATCGTCTGGACAACCCGCAGCTGTATAACCTGGCGCTGTGGAGTTATGTCGGGGTGCTGGGACTATATGCGGGGGAGCTATTTGTGTGGAGGACGGTGAGGTGGAGGGAGGGTGTGTTTCCATTAGTTACGGCTGGGGCGGGGGTGCTGTGGATGGTGGTGCAGAGGGGGTTTTATTTGGGATAGGGAAGGAGTTGGGTTTTTGGGTATGTACCGGAAGCGTGGCTCTGGATGTCGTTGCAGTTGTGCATTTTGGTGTTTGTGAGTTGGCAGAGATGAGTGCTTGGAGCGTCTGTTTATTAGAGGTTATGAAGGTGTAGATAGTTGGAAATATTTGGACGAAAGTTATGGGTGCGGTTTCAGTCATATGACGCTATTCGTATAGGTGAGAAGACCAAAACTGTGTTTTGTGTACTTCAAATACGAGTATAAATTATTACCTGTGCATAGCCACTCGTACTCCAGTGTCAGGTCTTTCCTGCTGCAGTTATCTTCCATAAGCTTTATATGCGCTTTCAAGTTTATTAACGAACAGTAAGAGGTATCAGGTAAACGGGGGAGCCTTGTTACTACTTTTGTTGATTGTGGCCTAAATTTCCTTGTTTTTCTCTCTCCACATATCTTGCTTTAGCCTCTCGATACTTAAACCTCATTCCACCTCGTTGTTACAGTTTGCTTTCAAATTATCAAACAGACAGGGGTTTGCAAGGGATGATAGGTATTAGGACACTTTCGGTGAAAGGAATACTTGCCTTTATTCGGGGTATTCAAGGTGTCTATTACGGCTTACTTTTGAAGGTGAGATGCTGGCAAGGGGGTCGTGACATGTAAGCGACATCAAGGGGGGAGACCATGTGACATACGAAACACTGTTGGATAGGAGACCCACATTACGGCCAACTATGTGCAAGTCGTATAATATCCCTTTATAAAATTTAGAAGGAGCACAAAAGAAGTCGATCTTGTCTCGTTCTTCCTTCCAAGCTCTCTAACTAATATATTTCCAACATGTATTCACTATTTCAAACGGCATAACGCAACTGAAATGCCTTGCATGACCCCGGAAAAGGCATTTTAGAGAATTCGAGAACGTTACATCTTTCATATAGCTTGGTTAAAGTTAGACTGCCTGGCAGTATCTAGAACACCTGTATTATTCAAGTGATAGGGCGGTTACCCCAGGTGAAACAGGGGCAGGTCTTCGCGAGCACAATCAAACGAGGGTAGAATCTTCCATTGTCAATAACCCCCTATCTATGACGGTACCTCATCAACTGCTCCCTGCTCCCTCCCTCCCCGCATTCTTCCCCCATCCCAAAATACAGACCTCCAGTAACCCGATTAGGATTCTCCAAATATGGTCAGGGCCATCAGAACTCTTCTGGCATCTGATATGTCAATAAATGCTTCACAGCACAATAGGACAAAGAACATGATGACCTTGGGGAAGATGAAGAAAAAAGCAAGCGTGAGGAACACGACGTTTGCGATATCGAAGAGTGACAGCATGGTGTGCTGGGTTTGTTGGGTCAGGTGTTTTGCGTGGGGATATGGCAGGTGGGCCGGTAGACTTGATCTCGTGGGGTATCTTTGAAGATCCGTTCAGCGGGAACGCGTTATTGAGGGAGGAGTTTGAGGTTGAGGCTACCTAGAAGGGTGATTAGCAATTCTGTTCATTGTGAACCCGTTGATTGCAATGACTTGGGAATACGAGAGGGATAATCAAAGGAGTACTTACTGCTTGCTTCATGTAGCTCTTGCAGTGACAAGAAACTTTGTCTTTGGAGTTTCGCGTTTGTGTTTGTGTGACGGTAGAAACTTGGAAATCATTGTAGAACTATAGGCACCATAGTTCCTCTTTTGGGAAGCTTTAGCCGGCAGTGGCAGAGCCGAATACCTCGCGGTGGATTGCCTAGCCTAAACTACCCCAATACAGTAACGTACCTACCTACCCACAACGAGCACTACATATTCTGATATGGCATTCGCTGTTGATTCAATTTAAAATTTCAATGGTTTTGTATTAGACTCAACGACGTAAATTCAAATCCAGCAAGTGCTATTAGGCTTAGGTTCTTCTTTTGCATCTACAAGCCAAATAGGAAACTCAATCAGATTAGCTCTGCTTAACAAGTTCTATCATGCTAAGGCACGTAGACATCCCTGGTGCCATGTTCCACGACGGTTGAAGTATAGGTTCAAGCAACGACGTTCAAATCCCACCATACCAACTCCGGGATATCTGAGTGTCTAGGTGACCCGCTTTTCAATATGGCATTTCAACTTGAAGCCATAATACGGCATATATAGTGGTTGTGGATGATGAAATGAGAATCTTACAGAACTACAATCCCTTCCTCTTGCCTCTCGAACTCAATAACTTAAAAGCTAATTAACGAAATCGAGAAAGCCCGGCTAATCTTCCTTGTATGCATAAGTGAATGCAACTCTCTCGCACATTTCGATGATAAGTCTATCGTACCCTGAGCGTTTTCTATTCACTAATCTTCCTCACCTCTTCTTCTTTTCAACCTCAAGTGCAAAGACAAACAACCACGAGCTTGCTCCATCCTGACACAAAGCAACAAACAATGGCTACCTTCCAGGTAAAGTCCTCCCCATACCACCCCATCAAGCCTTCTAACACCCCACAGACTCAATCACTCGAAGAGATCGACCCCGCCGGCGATCTCACCCTCAACATCGTCGAATACGACTACTCAACCTACAACGCCAATGGCGAATACCCACCACTCCGTACCGCATCCTTTAAAGTATCCCGGCAAACCCTGCTCCAAGTCGCCGGCAACGACTACTGGAAGCGTCTTCTCGCCGGCGGCTTCCAAGAAGCGGGCAGCAACGCAATCACGCTGAAAGACGACAGCATTGCCAGCATGGAGCTCTGGCTGCGCGTCTTACACGGCAACCTGGTCGAAGACTCGTATCTCATCCCCGTCGAGCAGATCGTAAGGAAAACCGGCTCTTTAATTTTACCCTACCCCCTTCTATCACGTTTCGTCTCATGTGCTCTGAACCCCTCCTATAAACTTCCTGAACTGGAAATATAGGCTCCCTCTACTCCCGGAACCGTCTTGAGTAGGAAATGACTAACTCTCCCGTGTTCTAGTGGCATGCGATCGAGTTGAGCCGCAAGTACCTGTTTCATCTGGAGAAGCTGAATGCGTGGTTCAAGACGTATTGGACGAAGGTGGATAAGCAGGGTCTCGAAACGGATGATTTGAGGATGCTGCTGTATCCGTGTCAGGCGCTGGAACATGCGAAGGCTTTTGCGTATGTTACGAAGCGATTGGCTAACGAGGTAGCGACTCATATTGAGGAGCTCAACCCCACGCGGTTTCGTCATCTTCATTGCGAAGGACGGGTTATCCGTAAGTCCTCTTAATTTTATCTCACTCCCGAGGAACACCTAGCTTGAAGGATATGAGAAATCGACTTAACTTTCGGGTTACAGAACAACTGAATGCGGTACGGGGCAGCATGAGAGGCAAGATCATCGCCGGTCTGTTCGAACCACTCAACAATTTCTGCCCTCTCAAATGCGATGTTCACGAGAAGAGCATCGCAGCGTATCTCGAAGGCGTCAAGAGAACGGAAATCTGGCCACTCCAACACCAGCATCACAAGTCGAACAAGGACGTGACCGACAGCGCCGGCTTTCTCAACTGGAAATGCTCGACGCCAACAGGCGCATGCTATACCTGCCAAAAGCAGCTTGGCGGAGCACATATCAGGAAGACGAGAGTAGACCTTATGAATTACTGGGAGGGTTTATGCCTCGACTGCATGGATATCTCCCAGCCCAAGACAGGAGATTCTGACACTGATTACTGGTTGCACAACGGTTTGAAGGAGTGGAGCAAGGGATGTAATTTGAGCCATGGGCGAAATACGTGGTATTTTTCGTTCATGGGACGTCCGGAAATCATGACAAAATTCCAGGAGGAGCAGCTGGCAAGAAGGAAGGGTGGACGATACGATTCTGATTAAGACACTGAACAGAGCTCTAAGGAGGGGACAGCTTCATGTTTTACACTCTAGCTTCCGATATAGCACCGCAGGATTTATGAGGGATCGCGAATAGGCCGGAGTGTCTCTATGTAGTATAACACAACAGAACTCCGCTCTTATATATGAGACTTGACCCTCGGGATTCTGGTCATGGTGGGGAAAATCTCGAAACCTCAAACTTAGCTCGCATCTACCAGTGAAGACTTCTTTTGACAGACCAGCTTCCTGAGAGCATCCTGTCTATAAACCAAGATGGGGCCAAAATACATGCGTAAAAATAATTCTGCTGTGGGTATTTTTCCAATGTTCCACTAAACATATTGCACCTAAAAGCTGGTCTCGTGCGAAGTAATAAGTACAATTCAAAAGACAAAATATGCAATTCTAATATGATATGCCAACATAAACCAAAGGTGTCATGGCGTAACTCCGACAAGGTCTAGCAAGGGTATCAAATCATACACCTGCAACTCATACTCAATAAACACATCCCAACCTACATTTACCTCGTAGCAGGCAGCTGCACCTCAATTGCTGGGACAAGCTGGTCAGGATTATCTACGGTCGCTGCGTCGTGACTGATGACCCGATCCACTTGTCCTACAATTTTCTCCCGCTGTTGAACAGCATCCCATGTCCGATTATTGTCCCGCGCTTCCTGCTCCGCTAAGGTAAGCCATTTATCCCATTGCGGCGTTGTCGGTGCTGCACCACTCTTCTTGACCCAGTCAATTCTCTTCGTCTCTCGGATAGCATACCACATTGTCCGAGTAAAGCTAGCTATGCCCTCAAAAGTGTTGGCTGAATCATCGGCTGAATTAAGGTGTGCATTCTTCGCATCGTTAGGCGTGATATCTTCGACCTCGTATGCAGATAGATCCCAAAATTTGTCTTTCTTCAGAAGGGAAATTCCCCAAAAGGCACCATTGAGCACTATATAGCTTACGCCAATCGCGGCCTGCATAGTGAAGTTACAATTCCCTAGGAGGACCACAGAAACCATTAGTAGAAAGGTGCCCAAACCAACGAGAAAACGGTAAGCCTGAGTTGATACGTTGTACTCGCACTCCTCGGTTCCCGTATAGAGCTCTCGGGCCACGTATTCATTGCACTTCACCAAAATGAATGCTCCTTCCCTAGTTCGAATGATTACATCACCCGGGGGGACTATAGCGGGGAAAATCCGTGTTGTCAAGAGAGGTGACCACCAAGACGCGTACCCAACGATGGAAGATGCTAGTGAGATGGTCCCAAGTGCCAAAACAGCTGTACCATCAGGTATCAGGAAGGCCCATATAAGAAGTCCGACTGTCAATAAGCAAGATAGAACGGAGAGGACGCTGAGAGGAGAATATGGTTGTGTTGGTATATGAGGCCGGGGTTTAGTGGGGAGGTTTGGCTTAAGCATCTTGAATGTAGATCGCCGCTTAGTGAGAGGGCCTTTTTCTAGACGTCAAATCTCAGAGTAAGCATTGCTAAGATACGGTAGGGTTTGGGAGTAGGCACGATATTTCTCCAAGGTCACTTACCCAAATCACCCCGGTCCACACTGGTCGAAGCTGATTCTTTTTTCGAAGAATTTGCATTGGCGGTAGATGGGAGGGAATCCGCGGGTGCTTTCTCCTTATGAGTGATCTCGAAGACCACAAATGAGAATGCGCGTTGTTGATCGATAGGATGAATGATATTCGGGAAGTAGTTTAAAGTGGGTACCTGCAAGTTCACGGTATTAGTATTGCTTGATGGAGAAGGCTTTTGGAGTTCGGGGGTGATTCTTAAAGTCTCAGAAGACTCGAGACATCTGTTCTCTCGAATATGTTCGAACAAGGAAATATATTGCTCGGAGATGCATACATTTGTCCCATTGTGTACGCCCACGACCTGTGAAGGAAGCTGGGGCATTCGGGTTGGTCGACTAGGCTTCAGAAGGGCTTGGGGTGCGGGAATGATTCGAGGCAAAATGCAGGTCCATGAAGAGGTAAGGCTAGATGTTGAATGTCTATCAGCGAAGTTCAATTAAAATAACCACAAGGCCTTAGGAAACCTACGCCTGGGAGTGTGCCTAGACATCTTGTTAGTATTGTTTTAGTACGGTAGGTTGGGACAACGTTCTGCGGGGATGGAAACATTGTTACTTACCTCCATCGACGACTCCCCAATCACTGCCAAAAGGGAAACAATGTCTAGTCTCCAACCTTTGCCATCGTCTGTGCCCACGGGAAACCATTTTGAGGCCATACTGACGCTTCGCAGAAGTTAGGCTCTGTCTATAAATCTTCAGCCTTGCGGCCAAGAGCGATAGAGCAGTCGACAGGGTCAGAATTGGCTCGACCTCCGTCTAGCGAGGTATTCGAGATAGCAGTGGGCGAGGTATGAGCGTGCAGTGTCTATAGAGAGATTCGAGTCCTCAGACAGCCTTCTTGGTATGTCGTTGATCCACCAAGGTAGTGATGATTGGGAAGGCTACCAGATACGCCGGAGGGAAATGAGCTTATATACCAGAAGACAGCACCTGGTCTACGGATCCATAGAAAGCTTGAGAGACAGAGGCAAACGGTCTTGTGTCTGAGCCTCACAGATGTTTTGTTTTGGGGGCGGGCAGCCGCAGCACTAGTGAAGAAGCAATCTGATCTGCGATGAGGCTGCGCTTGCGCCATGACGCAGATGCAACGAGCCGGGCGTTTCCATGTCCACAGCGGAGAGATTACGAACTGCTGTCAGTCAGTGGAAGTCTCCGGAAGTAAAGCTAGAAAGCTTTAGAGGCCGTCTGCTCGCATGGCTGCTTTGCGATTGAGATACTGTACTGTACAGTAGCGTTGGTGCGCTACGGAAACACCCTCCCGCAGTGCGGGGAATGATTTGCGGCAGTACCGCGTCTTTATATCCCTTTTAGGAAATACTCCGTCCTAGAAATAATCCGCTACCAGCCCAGCCCCTTTCTTATAATTCTTCAATGATTGGGAAGATAAGAGAGGTCAAATAATACTACTTTAACCAGTGAAAGAAATATAACATAGCATTATATATACACACTTGCATAAGTAATCAGTATCTCATGCATGTATATAATGCCCTGTCGGAGGTTTCGATAAATCACAGCTTCTGCTTTGAATTCCTAGCTAAGCCAACATTTAAAAGGGGGTATCTTTGAATCTTAATGTTCGTCAAACCCGATGTATCCAAAGTGTCCTTCCCCCACCCTGGCACTGTCTCTAAACGCCCCGCAAGCCTTGCTATTCATTTGACGCCTCTCAGGAGCCCAAACTCCAAACTGTACATCCATCCCATGTCATTCAAATCATTGAAATAAAGCTGCATCTCGCTCAGAATCAGGCGGCTGAGTTTCGGCATGGTGGCGACTTGGGTGGCCAGCTTGGCATCTTTGTGGTATTGTACACGAGCAAATAGGTCTCAATGACGGCCTGGCCGTGGTTCCCAATCTTGCAATCGAGGACCATACTCATCGACAATCCACTGGCAGTATTCCTGCCACCTCCTCGTCCACTCCTCGGTCACGCTTGCTAAATGCTCGGGATCCATACAACTGTGCTCTAAACTCCATTTGGCAAGCTGTTTCCAGCCATGCAAAGTCATGGATTCGGATCCGATCATGACTTGGTAAAAATCATGGGACAATGAAGATCTGTTTATGTTAGCTAAGCGCTAACCTACAGTGCATTTCGAACGTACCTATAAAATGTGGCATTGTCGCTGTTGACCGTGCAGGGAACATCATTTGCCAACAAGATGGGAAGATGATGACCCGCAGCAACTGGAGTAAGCCCCAGTACTTCATTTGAGATTGGGCAGCATTCGATAGCGATATTTTTCTCCTTGAATATATCCATGATAAGTGGATGTCTCGCGATGGCGTATCCGTGGCCGATACGTTTAGCATTCAAAAGGACAGCATCAAACAGGTTTCCATCAACTTTCGAGCCAACATCCAAAGTTTCACCGCAATGGAAGAGAAATGGGATGTCAAGGTTCTGCTCTTGGCACTTCTTCCGGAAATCGAGAAATTCCGGGACAAAATGACGAAGCTCGTTACCCATTTCTTCGTGGCCAACAAGATCGAAGCCTGAGCTCTGTTAATTTGCGCCTCGGATCGGAATATTCTTATGACTTACCACAGAGCAAGCTCGCGTATTTCTTTTTCAAATCTATACACTCATCCAAGGCTTTCTCTATCTGCGGCTTCTGGAAGGATCGTGGGGTGCAGTAAATTACTTTCATGCCCCCAAAATATTCGCCGCGTTTCTGGAGTACTTCCATAGTAGCCCTGAGCTCTTCATCGATGATTTTCATGATTCCTTCATTCCCAATAGAACCCGTGCCATCGTCAGTCTTGAGTGAGTTGTTGCTCATAAAATTTGGTCTGATCTCGGCATATTGGATGTTATCGTTAACGAAATCTTTGATACACTCGCGAGTATAGTTGCGGAAGGCTGATTCGTAGGCAAATAGACCTTTCATCATCTGGGTCCGATAATTAAATCTTTCCCATATTCTTGTCTCGTTAGTTATGCAACTAGTGGTCTCGAGGAGATATATGACCTACCCACGACCTGTTTGCTGTACTCCATATGCTTCGCTTTCTGATATCTCCATCTTCCTCTCCAGCCAAATTTCGGCCCCTAGGGTCCCTTTCAGCGTCTGTCCGCTGTCGTTGACGAAGTTGAAGCTCTGATGGAACTTTTTATACGGCATCCACGTATTGCAAACGTAGTCTTCATCCCAGACATTGCCTAAAGGCACATGCTTCTCATTTCCGGCCGGATCTTTGATGTGAGTCGCCTCATGTGGTGTCATGACCATAAACGAGATTCTTGATGCAAGCATGTTCTCCGTATTTGTCAGAGGCAGTGTGCTCCGAATATACATAGCGTCGATGTCCCTCGCCTGCTGAATCAAAAAGCTCGCTGGTAGGCAGGAATTGAAATGGATGTGTAGATGTGCTCCCTTGGGCATTCGTTTTGCGACTTGCATCAACTCTGTTTTATTGATGAGCTCGACGTTCCCCAAGAAGTGCTCCCCCTCGGTCCTCTTCCCGGTAGGGACCCCCTGAGCGTCATGTGATATGCCGTATGTGTTGTCCCAGTCGAAAGCTCTTATTTTCTGGACCAGAGCAGCAGCTTCTTTCTCAATTTTTGACGCGTGAGCGATGATTTCGGCGTCAAATGCCCTGCTTCTTTCCGCTAACTGGAGCTGCTCCAAAGCCTTGGTGTATTCGGTCTCATCTCCGAACTCTCGATTGTGAATAGCTGCGCGCCAGTTCTGTTGTGATTTTGTGTTAGGCCTGCTAAAATGAGACATCTTATGAAGTCGTCGTGGTGTTTGAGATGGAAGTTGCGATGAGGCCTTTCCTTCCGATGGCTCTCCACCGTCTTTATCTGTTGAGCAAAGAGCGCCCATTCCATTCAGCCTTCTCCTAGGGTCACAGATGCCTGCGCTTGCGAGATAGTTCGAGTTAAGAGCAATTTGGCCCACATTAGTTGAGGTCAAATCTCATAGCCGAGGTGGGAATTGCGGTGAACGCTAGAAATCACGGAGGAAGTAATTGTTGATGCTTTTATGCTGAAGCCTGAAGGAC
Source organism: Lachnellula cervina (assembly GCA_007825325.1). NCBI lineage: Eukaryota > Fungi > Ascomycota > Leotiomycetes > Helotiales > Lachnaceae > Lachnellula > Lachnellula cervina. The sequence continues at coordinate 9,525 of QGMG01000734.1, read as the reverse complement.
CTTGGATGTTATTATGCTCAGCCACGGCGACTTTCGCGATCATACGTTGATTGGCTCAAACGACAGTACGCCAACGCCAGCCTCCCGGCTTTATTAGGTCTCGAGATCACCGAACAACCAGGAGTGCACGAGGCAGGATGGCGATGGCAAGAAATGGAAGATGGTGCAAGAGGATGGGATGAGAAATGGGATGCATCTGGAGTGCGATTGCGTTCTCCGTCTGTACTGTACCTGCCAAGTAGTTCGATCACGTGCCTTGTTACTGCTTGTGATCACAAACGATAAACGGCAAACGACAAACGACATACAGCAAACAACAAGCAAGCAAGAAGAATATTTTATCGGCAATTATCATCATTATGCCTTGGCGACAATGGTCACGAGGGGTATGCCTTCTAAGTTCTCACAAGTCCGGCGTCAAGTGGGTTGTAACTAAAAGCCATCTCAAAATACGACCCACACAATCGCAAGGCTGTATCAAAGGCAGATCAGCAGGTTTGCCACGTGCTTATTTGGAACTACCGCAAGGCCCTAACCAGGCCCGCGGTATCTGAGATCACTTCGCGCTTGTTCCAGGCGACCGAGTTTACGGAGTAGGACTGACTGTTCCTGCGTGCTGGTTGTGGCTGTGCCGTTGAAAACAAGGGGGGTCGATTTAAGCAATAACCAGATGAAGTCCATCTCAGGCTTTCTCAACACCGCAAGTGAGTGTCAAAGGTTGAATTTCCCCGTATTTTCACCTGTAAAGACTCACCTCCAGTAAATCTTCCTCTCTCGTATAGCGCTTTCATCTCAAATTATGCCTAGATGCCTAATTTCGCTCCCAATACAGTCATCATGATACTGAAAATAACTTTCATTTTTAGATTCTACGCATAAAGTGTATCGCTCTCCATAACCATCTAACGCCCCTTGCTGCAGTTTGGCCACTTCTAAAAGACTTTTCCATCGCCGAATTATTGCATCTCGAACGCCTAATCCTCAAACTTGATTCCCTTCTTGCCTTCAACGTCAATATATCCACCCCTGTAGCTTCCCCTCTTCTTCTTGTTCTTCTCCTTTGTAAACCCCTTTCCTTTGGTTACAATGAGATCCTCGTGAGCCTTCTGTGCATAGTCATAAGGCACATATGCATTGCTGGCCAAGCGCTCATCAACCTTGACATCCGACGGGATTCGGGAAAACGGGACGTTAGTCTTCCTGGAAGGCTTCTTGATGACTGGGTCGGGAGGTAGTGGCGGTGAGAGTTTTCGTTCTGTGACTGTTACTAAAGTCTTGGCGAGCTTTTTCGATTTTGGCTCTTCATCAGAATCGCTTGACGACGAAGCATCAGATGACGAGTCGGAGGATGAAGTTGTCGATTTCTTAGCGCCGTCAGAAAGGGTAGCACTGCTTTCTGAATTCACGGCCGCCTTCTTACTGGATGTAGAATCGCTGTCAGATCCAGACGAGGATTCAGAGTCAGACGCGGGTAATGGTATCTTTTGGGCAACTGAGTTGCTGGAAGAATCAGATTCGCCTTCAGATGAGTCGCTGTCTTCAGAGCTTGATGTCTGCACCACTTTCTTCGTATCTGGGCCCTCGTCATCAGAGCTTGAACTTGTGTCGGAGGGAGATGACACACTTTTGGACGGGCTGGAGTTGACAACTTTCGCTTCATCGGAGGATGAATTCGCTTCAGAAGACGATTCAGAGCTCTCGCTTGAAGATGGCGAGCTTGCTTTGGTTTTCACCTTTTTGACCTTTGGAGCTTCATCATCGGAACTCAAATCTGAGCCTGAAGTGGACGATTCGCTACTTGATGACACTGCCTTGCGCTTCAAGCCTTTGGACTTCTGCTTTGGCGATGGAGCTTTGGTAGTGGGGGCTTCCTTCTCGTCATCTGCATCGCTGTCGGAGCTGCTCGACGAGGTAGAAGACGAACCAGAAGACGAGAGAGAAGGTGATCTCTTCGCCGAAACTTTCGTAGGTGGTGCATCCGTCATTTCCACATCGCTAGCACCGCTAGATTCCTGGACCTTTGCCTTTTTCTTCTCCACCTTTGCCTGCTTAACATTCCGCTTCTTAGTGACCTTGCCATTTTCTCCCACGTTTGCCTTCGAGTCTGGCACAGTATCCTGCACCTTCAATAGAAGCCATTCATTGTAAATCGTATTAAGCGACGGTATATTCTGAACGTCGTCCGCAGCAAATCCTCGAGTACCACTTTCGGTTCGGAATGCTCGCGTGGTGTTGGCAAACTCGTTCTCAGAAAGAAAAGCGCCAATGAGCCCCACAAGTTGTGAAGGGGGTGCAGGCTTTGAGGACGCGCCATCGGCTTGCTGCTTGAGTAGATCTTTAGCCAGTTGCTTCTCTTGCTTGTTCTTCGATCGATCTTGATTTTGGGATTTCGTAGCGCTCGTCGAGGCAGGCTTGTCACTGGAAGGGAAAAGCCAATCTGCCTGTTGCTTGGCGGGAGCATTCTTCCGCTTCCCAATCTTCTCCATATTCGGATTCCCAAACATCGCGAAGTCTGCGATTGACGCTGGTGTAGTTGAGAATGAGTAGGGATTAAAAAAGTCGGAGAACTTCTTATCGCAAGAAAAAAAGTTCCAAGGGACAAGCGAACGGCAAGGATTGACGGTCTGCGGACTAGCCTAAAGCGGCCTAGCCCATATTGAATAACTTTAAGTACAACTCACCACTCGATGCCTTTTCGTGATTCAGCCAGATTTCATGGCTAAGGTTGAAAGTAAATACTGAAGGCTGATGTGAATGAGTAAACATTGCGGTTGACTGTAAAGTTAGTTGCTGAATGCTTAGTGTGTTAGCTTCTCACGATGGCAATTCAAGTAAAGTATGGCCTATTATGGACCCAGACAGACATGGAACATTTACGGATTCTTACACATCTTGCTAATAGTTCAAGAACTTACTTTGTCTGGTTGAAACTAAGACTAGACAGGCATGAGCCTACCTAAAGGTCAGAATGTCTCGGATGGGGTGAACAATGTACTCGGCTGTGAACATGAACATGTGCTTTAATTTGTGACAGTTGAGAATACCTATTCCGATCTTCTGTCTGGAAGCTGATAGATAAGAACATTCTAACATATGGAAAGAGTGTAATTTGATGCCCGAGTTATTAAATTAATATAATATAAAGATGCATATCCGGCACACTTGGACCACTTGGACCGCCGTTCCGCGCTACAGTGGAGTGGAGTGGAGTGGGTACGACGTGACTTCAGGCAAGCTTGAACGTGAACGTTAATGCCTCAAAGATACACGACACCAGCTCGTCTAGAACTCGACCACGCGAATCGGCCGAGCTATGCATCTGGAGCGATCCCAGGAACAATATCCAAACTGCCCATACGTTTAGATGACTGCACCCAGACCGTCCACTATACGCCGCTGAACCGACGTGGCTCCGCCAAATGGAGGGTTCATCTACGAATGGACCTGGCGGGGTCAACGGCAGTAATGGAATGACCAGGGCCGAACGGTTTGAGGATGAGAAGCGGAGGATAATTGAAAGTTGTTTTGGCAAGAAGGAGGATGATGGCTCACGTATGGCCTCGAGGATCACGTAGATAGATGTACCGCATTTTGGCTGACATGTCTCCTAGTTGCGGAATCGTATATTACGCATATAAGAATCATCGAAGATGCTGCATATCCGTCCTCACCACCTCCCCCGAACTCAAGCCCGGATACCAAGAAACCCCGTCTCGTCATTGTCGCTGTGCGCAGGTCCGGGCGGGTTCGGATGCACAAGGCGAGGGAAAATGCCAATGGATCCTTTTCAATAGGCAAAACCTGGTCTCTCGATGATCTGACAGGTATCAAGTCTTTCAGCAGCGCCGTCTCTGCTACAATGACAGAGGAACAACAGAAACAATGGGCAGGGGGAGTTGGATTTGTGGTATCATTGGGCAAGCCATATTACTGGCAGGCGAACACCGCGAAGGAAAAGCAATTTTTTATTGCATCTCTTGTCAAAATTTTCACCAAATACACTGGGGGTAAATCACCGGAACTCATTGGATTTGAACCCAGTGAGCGAGAGCAGCTGCTGGGTGTTTCTGCTGCTGCGAGACCACCACCACCTTCTCTACAACCCGGCGGTGGAGCGACAAGACCTTCATATGGGCAAGCCCCCAACCGTCCACCCAGACGAGAACCGTCGCAAGAACCAGTTTTGCGAAAACAACCCAGCCGCGATGCAGTCCAGCGTCCGCCTCCACCGATGCTCCCTCCCCCAAGTGGTACCTCATCCTTCACTTCTCAAACCTCACGGCCTCCATCGAGGCCTTCATCGCGGCCTCGCCTAGAGACTTCTCCCAATGGTAGCACGGAGGGCAGTGTCCCTGCCATCCCTCGGAACCAGCAGAACCAGCAGAACCAGCCAGTCTTGAAGAGGATAGCTGGCACTAATGGAGGCCAAGAATCCTTTGGTAGGAGTGAGGAGAACTTAGGTTTGCCTCCTCGTTCGCGTGGTGGGCTCAATGGTGTGCCGAACGGACCAGGAAGATTCCAGGACCGTAGCATGACCCCGAATTCGTTACGGTCTGTAACCCCCGAGAGCAGCATTTCTAGCAATAAAGATACCCAGGGTGACGTTCCACCCGTCCCTGCACCTTTAGCATTACCTCCAGATCGACGCAGGCCTCCCATACAAAATATCAGCAGCTCATCGCGCCAACGTGGCCCAAACCTGGACGATAATATGGTACCTTCGCCACTCGTAAGCCCTGGTATGCGGAGGGATGATACAAAACCTCCAGTAAGAGATGAACTGCGACTTCCGGCAAGAGACGAAATGCGGCCCCCAACAAGAGATAAAATTCAACCTCCAGCAAGAGACGAAATGCGACCTCCAACAAGAGATAAAATTCAACCTCCAGCAAGAGACGAAATGCGACCTCCAACAAGAGACAAAATGCAGCTTCCAGCTAGAGATGAAATGCGGCTTCCATCAAGAGACGAAATGCGACCTCCAACAAGAGATGAAATTCGACCTCCAGTAAGAGATGAAGTTCGCCCTCCAGTGAGAGATGGAATGCGGCCTCCAGCACGCAGTATTGAACGGATAATACCCCCCGAACGAATACAAACCCCCGAAAGGACACAACCCGAACGGACACAACCCGAACGAATACAAATACCGGAACGGAATGCAGAAACCATTCCGGCAAATATCACACCAGCAAAATTGGACGAACCAAGTAAAACAAGCCCGATACGTAACCTTCCAGATATTACTGACAGGACTGCATCTATTAAGAGCAGTACTAGCATCCCTAGCGCTAGCCCGACGGAATCTGCTGTGGCGCCTCCGCCACCACCTGCAGCCGTTCCAGTCCCCGAAGAACCACCTGCAGAAGAGGCCCGCCCAGGTCTAGGACCTATGATCAAGAAAAAATCCAAGGGAGATATTGCAAACTCATTCCTCAAGGCTGCCAAAACTGCCAATGCTCTCAACTCGTTCAAACCCCGTGCTGGTGGCGCGGCTGAACGCCTTCGCGAAATGCAAGCTAAAACTTCAACTGAAGGCCCAGATGGAATTACTGGGGTCGTACCAGCACCCTCTTTAGTCCGTAGCATGAGTGGCGACGTTCCAACCGTGTCTACTCCACTACCTACCCCTTCTACCCCACAAGCGCCAGTGGTTCCTGTGCCTGTAGAGAAGTTATCACCGCGCAAGCCAGCTGATCCTATCCCAGAAGTAAAGATTACTGTTCCGCAGGCGCGCCAATCTGGTGGTGTTGAAGGGCCCGTACAGGCAGTGAAAGAAAATATTTCAATCGATAAGTCGAAAGTTCGAGAACCCAGACGGCCAAAACCACCCTCGGAAACCATGCAGAAGGAGCTTGCCTCTTTGGGTATTGATCCTAGTATCCTGACTGGTCGAGGGACCGAATTGGTCGACCTCTGGGAACAATTTGGCTGGGTTGCAGAAGGAATTCGAACCAAGAACGTCGACCAGATGCAGGACGAAATTGAGCGAGAACTTAACAAGGCTCAAGCTGGCGGGTGGATGAGTAGGATAGACGATGAAGATGAGAGAGTCGCAGCAGTCATGAAAGGACTCGACAAAACGATCGAAGAGTGTGATGAACTTGATGGTTTATTAACTTTATATAACGTCGAGCTCAGTGTAAGTGGCGCAATGACACTGCAATTCTACTCGATTACTGACTCTTCTAGACTCTCAATGAAGATATTGCTTACATTGAAGCGCAAGGCCAAGGTCTTCAAGTTCAAGCAGCCAACCAGAAGCTCCTATACGCCGAACTAAAGTCTCTTCTCGATACCATTGCAATATCTTCAGAGCAGCTTGGAAGTCTTCGCGAGGCATCCCTGGAGTCGCCACGTGGCCTTGAACAAATCGAAACCTCTTTAGTCACATTGTACAAGGCCATGTTAACCATAGATCCTTCATTGAGCCTTTCTGGTCCTAGACCTAGTGTAGATGGCAGTGTAGTTTCCGGGAAGCAAGGTGGATATGGCAATAGCGAAATCGGAAGCATGCGAGTTCTGCAAGAAAAGAAAGACGTCTACGGCAACGAAATCGCAATGTTTCTTCGCCGGCTCAAACCATTCCTGCAAGTCAAATTTGCCGCTGCTGTTGATGAGACGAGGAAAGCTTTGGAACGGGAGAAAGGGAACAACCTCACTCGAGCCGCAGGGAAAGCAAAACTGGATCCTCGAAATCATGACTTATCCAGAAATGTGCTTTGGAGATACAGTCCACTCATGCTATTTTCGAGGGAGGTTGATAGACTTGAATGGGAGGATCTGATCAAGACCTATGAGATGGTCTGCAGACCACTTTACCAAGATGAGTTCCGGGATGCAGTCTTTGCATGGAAGCGTGTTGGCAGGAAGACTACTGGTGACGAGGGCGACATCTTGTTCACCTCCCAGATCGAGAAACAGACCGAAAACATTGCTACAACAGCCCGAAAGCTTACTGTGAAGAGAAGTCAAACCTTGGCAAAGAGTCTACGCTCTCCAATCGGCGATAATAACAGCAAGACTAGCCTTGACAAGTCTTCAGATGGGCGTCTCCAACCCTATGAGGTTTTTGCCGGGGTTCTTGATGAGATGATACCAATAATGAGCATAGAACAAAATTTTGTTGTTGAGTTCTTCCACGTTACTTCTCTTGAACAGCACGACTTTCCAGATGCTGTGGCAGCTGCGCCGCCGGATAGACGACTTGGGGGTGATTTGAGGCGGCCCAGAGTGATGGATCCAAACCGAGATCTAGCTAGGCTTGTGGTCCAGTCCATGGAAGAGGTGTTTGCCTTTTTCCCTGCTGACATGCAAGCGCTTGTGGACTGGACAATCCAAGCGGATCCACTGTACGTATTCTCCCAAACGATCCTTTTCATATTTTGCTAATAGTTCATAGACAAGGAGTAGGTGTAATTGCTGCCATAGAGCGTAAACTTGTCGAATTCGAAGAATCCAATCAAGAGTATCTTGCCCGGACTTTCCAGAAGATCCACACCAGGCTACTTGGTCTGTTCAACAAATTCCTAGACGAACAAATCCGTGCGATCGAAGATACCAAGGTTAAAATCAAGAAACGAAAGGGCGTCATTGCATTCATTCGCATTTTCCCCTCATTTTCTTTGAGCCTCGAAACCTTGCTGATCTCGGCGGATGACTTGGAAATACGCGACACTATCAATCGAGCATATGCACGAATCAACAGAACAATGTTTGAATCTCTAAAAGTCATTGCAAGAGAGAACCCTAGTGCCCAGACTGCAGGCACCGACCCTGAAGACAAAGAAGCTCTGAATTATCAGATCCTTCTCATTGAAAACATGAATCATTACTTGGAGGAAGTGGATGCCCGCTCCAACCCAGTCCTAGATGATTGGAAGCAAAATGCGGCACAAGAAATGCATGAGCACATGTCGTTATACCTTGGGGCTGTCATCCGGAGACCATTGGGGAAGCTTCTTGATTTCTTGGAAAGCACTGAGAGTCTTATGCTCTCACGACAACCAGGCGAGCCTATGTCACAGATCTCGGGGATGCCAAGTCATTCAAAGTCGACATTCAAAAAGATCCTTGCGGGCTACGACTCAAAGGAGATTAGGCGTGGAATCGAGACCCTCAAAAAGAGAGTTGAGAAGCATTTTGGAGATGCTGACGATCCAGGACTCAGTCGTAGTCTAGTTGCAAAGGTCATACAAAATTGCGAGCAGTACTATGAGAAAGTCGGAGACAGAATCTTGACAATTAGCAGGGATGTGTATGATGGAGACGTGATTGCTGAATGGACAAAAGGAGATGTTTCAGCAGCTTTCAGGAAGTAAATAAAGCGGGATGGAGTTTCACAAACAAGCATATGATTTGATTCTGCTGGCCTGGCTTGCCATTCATCTGTACTTTGAGCGGAAAGGGCAAAGGCGTTACTACAGGGCATTTTTGGTTATCTACGTGTATCATCCATGTACTGTATCAGTGTATATATACTAAGAACGAGAGAATGAATTAAGATGGAGCTTGGACTTGAATTCGCAAGATTGTGGCGTTCCGTGGAGGTTTAGTTTGGTTTTGATATTGGAGATGGCCTCATTGCGAAATGCAACTTCAATACCACCCGATTGTGTTTACTGAGCGTAACCCCATACTGTAAGAAAATTATATTGTTGCATTCTTTCATTCCTCTTGATACTATTCATAAAGTACAGTAACCCCACTCTTTGAGCCCGAGGCTAAGACGGACCTGGTGGACGGGACGGGAATACACGGGCACGTATGGTGCTAATCTTCACGTAAGGGTCATTTTTCACTTTTTTAAAAGCATTTCTTACAAGTGCAGACGACTGACTGACTTCTGCAGGTTGCCCTTCCAAAGAGAAAAGCTCAAGTAGACCGTGAGAATGCATTGCAATTAGTTACAACAGTTTTATTCTACGGGGTGTTCTGACCGATCTCGGACAACAACCACACACAATACCTCGATTGCCTCTGGTATAACTCCTTGAGCTGGTGTTCGTACTTTACGCAGCATGGCATCATCAACAGCTTCAGCAATCCCCCTCCGGGAAGCCGGCATACCCCAGGACACAACCCTACCCTCAGCAGACGTCCCAGACCCATCTGCTATATCCAACATAGCCACCGAGCTCCGGCCCATAACCAAGCAACGCCAGATACTAGTCCTGATATCCAGCTTCCTGACCATCTGCATCACGATAGGCTTTAACCAGGCCTACGGCGTGTTTCAGAACTACTATATATCGCCGGCCCAGACGATGCTTCCGAAGGACACGAGTGCGGATAGTGCCATGGTGGCTTTTGTGGGGTCGTTGGGGTATGGACTCACGTGGGGTGGAAGTATTATTGTGAATCCCGTTATTGCGAGGTTGGGTGTTAGGGGGACGAGGGGGGTGAGTGTGTTGGGGGTGGTGTGTATGAGTTTGGGGTTTGGGCTTGCGAGTTTAAGCACGCAGGTAAGTAAACTATGCCCTCCCATTAACTCAACAACCATATATCTCAGGTCATGCTTATTTA
>QGMG01000733.1:0-19348 GCA_007825325.1 Lachnellula cervina | reverse complement strand
GTAAAAGAGAATACATTTTATAAATACTTTCATAAAGGCTCTAATATATAATTAATTAGTATAATACTAAGAAAAGAGAGCACTAAATATTATATATAATATAATATATATAATATCTTAGTAAAGACTTTATTACTACCTCTTAACTACTATCTAGGACTTAATTACTTCTATATTCATTTTACTCTTTAAAACTATTATAATCTATAAGAAATCTCCTTCTTCAGTCGCTGATATAATATTATATAATAGACAGCCGCAAATATAAGATGCGTTGGCACTGTACTGCATCGCACCTCACATCCGCAACTCTATACTAACGCAACACAATACTCTATAAACCTCCCATCCTTCTCACTATCTCCTAATATACACACTACCTCTCCTCTCTCACCTCACACCCCTTGTCTAAACCACCTAATGCAGCTACACCTCATCACCCCCGTCGTCCCCACCGCAGAAAAACAACCCGGCGACGAAGAAATCCACGGCAAGTTATGGCGAGTAACTGGACCCTACGACATCACTAGCACAACCCCAGGAACTCTCCCCGTCCACTTTCACTGCGTCTCTTACGTCTGGGGCCCCAGCACCGAGAAGAAAGGCAGTTTTTTCAACTGCGAAAGAGATATTTCGGACCAGACCAGACCAGCGCTTGCTGCTGCTATAAAAGCTGCCTCTGTAGCTATAGCTCAAAATGAGTCCGATGCACCTATCGTAGAAGCGTTCTGGATCGACGCGATTTGTATTCCGCAGCTAGAGGTACCGGAACGGTACAAAACGTTGGAAAGGTAAGTTACTACCCGACAGCTATATCTATATCGAACCTGATACCGGTTCCTTGTCATTTTAAGCATGGGATGGATCTACAGCGCCGCGACATCAGTCCTGATAGTCCTCCAACGCCCCATCTGGCACATCATCGAATCCGTATCCGCGGCGACCTCTCCGCGCGCTCTCACGTACCAGGAAATGCAGATCCTGGAGCAAGACACGTGGATCAGCCGCGTCTGGACGTACCAGGAGCTTGTGAACGCGCACACGGTATTCTTCACTACGCTCGAGCCCACAAGCGCTGGCCATGCGATGCGCGCCGAAAAGTTTTTCAACTGCGTGGGCTTTTCGCTCGATACGTGGAAGAAGGCTACGGCACAAGGATATATCGCCGTCCTGGAAACCTTTCACAATCTCGACACGTTGCAAGATACGTTGGCAGACCGCCAGTTGGGCGATTATCTAGAGCGCACGGCGTTTGGTGTCCTGTCGAACATGGCGCTGCGTGCCTTCGACCCGGCGTTTCCTCAAAACAGACTCTTGGCGTCGCTGGGCGCCCTCTCGCAAGATGTATCGTGGGGCCCGCCGTCTACGACTCTGGCGGAGCTGGCGGAGAAGCTGATGGCAATTTGCGAGTTGAAGGGCGATTACTCGTTTATCTATACGAGTGATGTTAGAGATCCGTTGCCTGGAAAGGGATGGCGGCCGAGCCCTTCTCAAATTGCTGCCAGCGAGCCTGCGAACCTGGTTCCGGTGGCTAATTGGTCTACGTGGGGCACACAAAATGGACATAGAGACTTGAAGGGCCTCTTGTTGGACGAGATGGTGTTGTTGAAGCCTGCTGACAGAATAGATGACGAAGTGGAGAATGTCTTAGAGAAAATACTGTACGGATTTCCAGCGTTGCAAAACAGCGGCATCGTAATCAATGGGATTTTCCGGCATAAGGAAGGCGACGAAGAGGACTTAAGCCGTGTGATGTTGAGATTCCTGCGTAAAATTGGGTTCAAGGGTCATGGAGAGCCGCAGGTGTGTAAGCAGGGTCTATTCTTCTCGCAATTGGGGTTGGAGAGTTATGAATCAGTTGAAATATACGCTGCATCCAGTCTCCGATGGACATTTGGTAGTCCTGGATTAGCAACATGGAAAAGAAATGGAGAAAGCAGATATTGTGCAGGGGTTTTTGTAGGCGTTTCAAAGACAGAAGTCCCGCAGTCCATACTACTAGAGTAAATGCCAGTAGCACCACAAGACAAAGATGTGGAGGCGAATTAAGTCCTTTTCAGGGGAACAATGGATATGGCAACGAGCGTAGACACTAACACAAAATCAAAAGAGTAGAACTGATGCAAACCAATCTGTAATTTGTAATATCTCCCATCCTCACGAGATGACTATCCGCACTGCTTACTGCCCTATCCGTATCGCAATCGTGTAAAGTAGGCCCGACAGCACATCATAGCTTAACTTCTCAGACAGACAGTATTCTGGCCGCGGGAGTTGGACTAATTATGCAAGGAAAATATCTCATTCCACGTCTGCTGCTAAAAATATAAGCTAGGCATAAGACTATAGTTTGCATCTAGGATTGCGAGTCGAGAGACATTGGTGATAAATATAATATGTGCTATAAAGACCACAAGAAAGAGATCCGAAAATACCTAAAGACTTTTGGTTCCACCCGTTCCAAGACAAATTACTCACTCACACGAGAAGTCGAGAGAAGAAAAAACAATTCTGCGCCGGAATCAAGAAATGAGCGACTGAAATACCAACAAAGCCAGACGAGCAGGGCCACTATTCCATGCTGTAGGAATAGAAAATGTAGAAGTCAGGTTTCCTTATCAAATCCCAACCCTATGAATCGTAAATCTATCCTCTCCTTGATGCTTTACAGGTCTTGATAAATCCCTATACGTCGTGGCTGCTGTCGAGCCTCAACCGGCTGATACCCGGCCTTGTAACACCCATGTCGTGCAAAATATTCATCCCAATAGGCCATATAAGTGACATGGTCTATGGAGAATCCCTTTTTAATATTTTTATCGAGGAACAGTTCCAGGTCGGCCGTGACGGTCTCCAGAGGGGCAGACTCATATCTCATAGGGGGGACAGAGAGAGTTTGATATGGGTATTCAGCCCTCAGAGCTATCACCTTCGTAGGCTGCTGTGTGGAGTCGCCGTAGTGGTGCAGTTTAGGATCTGCCGGCCTCTGAATCCCGAACGCGTGGAAGTCGAGCACGGGGAACGCGAGACCACTAATGCAGCTCATACATAGATGCTGGCGCGAGGGAAAGAAGAGGTAGATTGGCAGGTAGGGCATGCGACATTTGGAATTCTCGCATCGTGTGATCCGGGCAGCCTCATACAACTCGGTGCAGGTGAAATGGCGTCCTTGACCGATGACTACGACGTCTCGCAGAAAGCGTCGGTCTCGTGAAACGAGCATGCGGTAGACGGGGAGGGAGTCGACTGCGTTCCTGGCGGCGCGGCTTACGGAGCGCAGGTTTGTGAGAGAGGAAACATCGAGGGGTGAGAGGATGATGGTGGTAAGCTCCAGCGGAAGTTGTTGGAAAGACATAGCCTTGGCGGCAATATGAATTTGGGCGAGCGAATGGGCATGACAGGTGGTGCCGGCGATGTGTGTGTTCGTGTGAGCTCAGTTTATGGACCTCGAGGGATGTCCAAGGGCATGAGGCCTGGCTGGGTATAGTTCGATGGCTGCTGAATTGTTGTAATGTCCTGTTTCCTGGGCTCGCAAATCATTTCGGTGTTGGTGTTGATGTTGGTGTTGCACAAGGTGGACGCGGCGGAATCTCACCAATCAGAAAGAAGGGAGCCGGTAGGTATGGTGCGCTGAGGCAAGCTCGAGATTGGCGATTGATGGGGAGGCACTTGCCCGAGAAAGTGAAAGGTTCCTTTTGTGTTCAATAAAAGTACCACGGCATATCAACTTATACAATAGCTGATAGAATGCTGATTCGTGAAACCAAAAAAGCCCGCCACTTTATAGTACAAGCCTGATATCTCCGTTATAATCTTAACCCAATTGGAACGCCACAATTTTCAACTACAGATTACAATCCATCACCCTCGCCATGATCATCTCCCCTTGGTTCAACACCGTGAAATGCATCACCGAATGCAGAATCATCCATCCCCACATCCATATCCATGTCCAAGTCCCCTAATTCGCCACCGTTACCGCCCATATCCTCACCGTAGCTAGCCAGAGCATCACCTGCCGTGTCCAGATCACCAAGATCAGCAAAGTCATTCGGAGATCTATGGAAATCAGGTAGTGGGGTTTGGTTCGTCGACGTCGTGGGTAAAGGTGAGGGATTGGCGTTTCCAGGAGCAGAAAGCGTGGAAGTGGTTGCAGCAATCTCAGGTTGAGATATAGTAGGTTGCGAGTCTCTGGTAGGAGATACACCACCTGGAGGAACAACTACCCAGTCATCTTTTTCAGCTTTATCTGGCTGCTGGGTTTGCGCACCTGAGCTAGATGCGCCGGCCATAGCGACATCAGGCTGTGCCTGTTGTCCCTCTGACGCCGCTGGCTGAGGAGAAGGCGCAGGAATGTTGCTTGGAGTACCAGCCGAGGACTGGGCTTGCAAATGAGCCTGGGGCGTAGGAAAGCTGCTACCCGGAGTTGCAGATCCGAGGCCAGCGTATAAGTTGTCAAGAAGACCGGAAGCCGTAGAAGCCATGTCTATGTCTGCATCACCAACTAAAACACCGCTAGTAGTAGAGCCATTGTTCGAACCAGGCGGGGTGACTTGACTCGGCGCCGCAGGAGGTTCTGGGCTGACAACAATGGCAGCAGGCTCTTCATATCCACCGTCTTGGATGCGGACAAGTTCTTGCACTGCTGCTGCATGACGACCAACAGAAGCTTCCACTTGAGCAATGATATCAGCGACTTTCAAAGGGGCCTTGAGTACGGGCTTATCCTCATCTTCGTCTTCTGAATCGACCCGGCCCTCGAGACGCCAATATTCGGGTCCAACATCAGACGGATCATCTACTGCCGTGCGAAGTTCTTTCTCCGCGTCACTGATCTGAGTTCCTTTACGGAATCTGGCCAATCTCTTTGCGTGTTTTGCTTTCATCTTCTCCATATCCCTATTGGTTTGTTCGATTCTCTCGGCGGCTCTCTTGCGAAAATCGTCCGCCTTGTCCTTGTCCAATTGTCCAACGTAGCTATATTGAGGCTTGTCCTTATCAGGATCAAGAGGCGCATCGAAAATTCCATCTGTAATGCTTGCAAGCTGCCCACGGAGACCAAGACCAAGATCTGCGGGGACAATCTGATTCATCGCATAGGGGGAAGACAAGAGTTCTTCCATCCATTCGTGGTTCTGCTTGTACCTGCTCATGCTAATTTCGCGCGGCGTAGTATGATCGAAGAAATCACCTCTAGCGGTATCTTCTTCATCATCGACATCAATCACCGAGACAGCGCTACTAGCAGCTGCTTGGTTCGCGTGTGCTTGAGTTCGAGGGCGTTTTGCTGGGGGTCCTGCAGTTGCGTGCTGAGTAGGGTATGCCATCGTCTGCGGGACGCGAGCTGCGGGCATGTTCCCGCCGTAGATTGCTGGATGATGGTTTCTTGGGAAGGCAATTTGAGGCCAATTGGGACGGTCGTTAAGCATGAAGTCCTTCTTGAGAATCTGCCCTTGAGAGTGGAGGTAGCCGCGAGTGTTCATGATCGTTTGGACATGCGGATTGATGGGAATCATGTTGGACGGAAGTCGGTCGTTAGGTTCGGCTTGAAGGTAATGAATAATCCAAAGCGACATATCAGGTGTAGGACCATTTGAGTTTGGATCCCTTGAGGGGTGAAGACGGTATCGTCGACGGGCATGAACCGCAACAGGTTCACCAGGCGCATACCCAGTCCTGTGATGGAACATTTCAATAGACTAAAAACAAATCAGCTATGGGGTCCAGCGTCTAGTACACTACAGGGAACTGACGTATCCGCCTGCTACATCTACTTGATATCGAGATTCTGGGGGTGCCCAAACATAGCCATCGCTGGGATACTCCGTCCCCATTGAGGGGGACTGCCAAACAAGCAGAATTGTGCCATCGATAGGTCGGTCGAGATATGTCCAGTAGAAGGGGGCTTGGTCGCGTGTGATTTTAGGAGCCCCTAGTAGATATTCTGCGACTTTGTCGGGATGGAGGTTGAGGAGTTGGGGGAAACGGTATGTTGACAGAAGATGGACGTGAGGTTGCTGTCCAATTGCTATTAGCATCTGGGAATATGGAGTATACGGGAAGCATGGCAGGATGGTGGGTGACTTACGAGATCACGATGGATCCCTTGACTTGGGTCTTGCATTGTGGTAGATGTGCTGAGCTCCTCGGCGCTGGTGATGCTGTGGAAAACAGATGTGATGGAAGTCGCGACGGCGCGGGCGCGACCATAATTATGCTTAGTCATCACAACCTCTGCCCCTGCCCCACTGCCGCAACGACAACGACACCCGGCTTCGAGGTTCCTCCTTCTCTCTCCTCTCTTTGGATACTTAAGTATATAACTAATAGCAACTTCTACTCGATTATTCTATTGTTCAAAGTGTTTTATGATCCTAGAGACCAGCAACCTGTAAAGCCTTATTGTACTTTTCTTTCCCTTGACATGCACAGTGCTGTCTGTCAGTAACGTGAAAACTCTTGCCAGGCTTCTCCGCCGAGCGCTCCATCTTCTACTTGACCTCTCTTGCTTTGCTTAATCTAAAGGCATAGTTGTTGATATGCCGTATAAATATTCATCAACTGCTTTTGTCGTAATATAATACCACAATGATCACAGATGGCCGTATCCGAAGTACGAGCCCTCAAATTGTTTCGTTTTGGTCACCCCGTTGCATTCGCGAAGACATGGATGTAATCATTAAACTTATTGTATTATGACTATGTCCATGAGAAGAACAAGAGGCTTCATCTTCAGTCTCCAAAACATGTATTCCCACTATGCAAAATGGTAAACTCCACACCCAAAATGTGAGCATCATCGCTCCCTAAACTCCTCGCTGATAAAAAACCTCTCTGGGCAATGACAGCAAAGCAAAATTGTAGAAGAATGGAAACCATAGAAGTACAAACCCAAAGGACATCTCCAAAAGCAAACAACCCTATCACTGAACGCCATCAACCCCGAGCCATCCAACGGCAGACCCGGCACTCATCACATCCCATCACAACACCAATCTTCAGACAAGTCATCGTCGGCAGACTCATCACCACCACACAACCAAATCCATCATCCCTCTACCCGGCGCCAGCGCCAGGCAAACAAAACCAACTCAACACAATCCTCCACAATCAGACACGCAGCAAAGACGATTTTAAAAAGGGGATCTAAATGGTATCGTACCAAAGAGGATCTTCTGGGCATGAGTGGCTGCCAATCGAGCACTTGTTTGTGCTCTTGTCGCTCTCGACCCCTTTGTAATTATCGATAATCGCGCTCGCACCATTTCAACTCCTCGGAAAACTTCTTGGCAACCCGTCTGGTTGCCCACTGACCATCATCGGACGGTGATGAGAGGGTCTTGAATCCGCGGAGTGGTGCTCATGAGGCTGTCGATAATCGTCATACACACCTTTTCAACTTCTCGGAAAACTTCTTGGCAACCCGTCTGGTTGCCCACTGACCATCATCGGACGGTGATGAGAGGGTCTTGAATCCGAGAAGTGGTGTGTTGGCCGCGGCGCGCTGCTCACTAGGCTGTCGATTCGAATATGCATGGCGAGAATGCACACTCGAGCCTGGCATCTCTCAAAATACTTCTGGGTACCTGTGTAGGTACCAAATGATCGCCGCTGACGTTGCGAGGACCTTGTATCAAGAGCAGATATGAGCATGGAGCGCACCGCGTTGAATGCCCAGCACGTTGGAGGCTTGTGCCGGATATCGCGTGTCGTGGCTTAATCTCGTCCGCGATAGTTCTTGGTAGAACGACGAGAGGTGGGCCGGGTGGAAGGTTCTGCTGAGTCTCATTTGAGTGGCGAGGGTATGTTGGAGCAAATGGTGTGATGGTGCTAACTCCATGAAGAGGGAACTGATTAGAAGAACGGCGAGCTCAGGATTGACTGGGCAAGGGGGGAGGGTTTAACCAAAATTCTTTTTGTGAAGCAATGCTTGCTCTCATACGAGCCTCTCGAGCCTCTGGATCTTCAGGCATCTGAAAAAACTGTGAATTGGAGATTGCGATCTCGAAATCAGATCTGGGGGCAGGCGATGGTCGAATGTTCTGCGAAATGCTGCCAGTTGGGGTTGGTGGTGATGATGACGATGACGACGACAACGACGATGACGACGACAACGACGACGACGACGACGATGATGACGACGATGATGATGATGATGCCAAGCTGCTGCCAGAAGCCGAAGTAGCATTGCTTCCAGCACTACTCGTTAATGGAGCATTGGAGGCAGGAGAATCGTTGACATTGTTCGCGGATGCGTTGCTCGGGGCGTAAACACTTGCCGATAGTCCATTCAAAATTGAACCATTCCCCTGAACTCCTCGGCTGGAGAATGCATTTGACTGCTGGGGTGTCTGCTGCGGATACTGGAATGGGGAATTATTCGATGGTTGATTGAGATGACCAGTGGGTTGTGGGGTCACTGGCGGTGGGTGTTGAGACTGGAAGCCCGAAGGATATTGTGTCTTGAATAATACCTGCTGAGCCAAGTTTGGAGCACCCGGATACATGGAACTCGGACCAGCAGATGAGATGACTAAGAACTATCAGCACGGCTCTTATCAATGTCAAAAGCCAGAGAAAGAACATACACTGCCCAAGTTGGCCAAAGCCGTCGTAATCCTCACGTGTGTCCATCTGATTCATCTGGTCCATTATACTGCTGTGAATGAAACGTCTGAATGAACGTGCCCGGATATCTGCCTTGTTCATCTTCTGCAATTTCGGTCAGCAGTTGCGACAAAAGGTCTGGAGTAAGGAGCCCGAGGTGTAAGAGATGAAATGGAAATACCTTCTTGCTGACTCTGTTGTGCTGAAGAGTGAAGTTCTGTAGATTCTTGAGATACTTCTTGTTCTTGTTACGCAAGTACATGGAAAGAAGGTCGTGCTTGGCATTTCTACCAAGGCCTGATTTGCAAGAGGCCTTGATAGCAACTGTGTTCTTCGAAACAACTTGGATAATGTTCTTTGTCAATTTCTGTACACCCTTGAGACACTCATTGGTCTTGCTATGTGAGAATATGGAAAAAGGCTTCTTCAAAAGTGGGGCCAAACGCTTGTGCTTTAGGGAGTCCATGTGCGCCTGCAATGTTTGGAAGGGCCCAATATGATTCCCACTACCTGGACGATATCCTCGAGACGTCAGTGGCTGGGTACTATGCTCTTGCTTTGACATAGGGGTCAAGCGTTTTGAAGAGATCTCAAAAACTCGCTTCATGTAGCCACGCACGCCAGAATTGGGATGGTGTGCCAAACGTCGCGGGCCTAGTAAGACTGGTGCAGTGAAGGCACACTTGCGTAAGCTCTTCGACTTCTTGATGACTTTCATAAATCCTGGTCTCTCGGCGTGTAAACGGCTCTTCTGATGATCGTCCACAACACGTTCAGCACCGATTGAGTAGATCATGGGTGTAGAATTAGATAGGTTTTCAAGAAATTCAGCAACTTTCCAGAGCCGCAATGGAACGTTCTGTTGAGGTCCCTGTGAGTACTGTGCTTCACAAAGCCGAACCATTACAGCTTACCTGAGGAGTGAGGGGTACTCTGAAATTGCGGAAAGTATTACAGATTGATATGCTGTTGGTTAGGCCAACCTGATAATAGTGCTTGATGTTGCAAGGGGTGGGATATTGGTTGACCATGTCAGTGTCTGGATAGTTGTCGACCTGGTCGACCATATCAGTATCCATATCGTGTTGTGGCGGAGGTACTGGTGAGGAGTGAATGTTGGCTTGTAGCAATGGTGGCTGGACCGATGGGCAAGCCATGGGAGAAGAAGATTGGCCTTGTCGACGAAGGGTCTCCTTGTATGATCTAGAGCGGGTGATCTCTGCCATTGGGCAAAGACGCAATTGCTGGGTTGCGGAGAGACTCTGAAAAGCAGGCAAATGTGTAGAGGGAGCTTCGCCCAAGACAGAAAGGACGCTCAGATGGCGAGATAAGGGGAGAAGGGAGAAAAGCTCAAAGCAAGAATGTGTAATCGCAAGTACAAAAAGAAACACGAGTGCGTGGTAACAAGAATTCTTGAAGGCAAGTGTCATTGTTGGTGGTCTCTGGATTTGAAACTTTGCGTGAGGAGGAGGAAGAAGAGGAAGAGGAAGAAGTTCGTCAAAGGTATCATATACTCAATTTGTGGGAATCGATAACTCGCTAACGCTGCATCTCTTACGCTAGTGATTGCCAGACTTAAAGTGAATTGCTGTTTCTTGGTCTTCAGGTACTTGCTGCGGAGTAGCCTTATGCCGGTTACTTGGCTTCGTAATCCGGCAGGGAATGGGAATTGCATTGCATGTTTCTTTATTACTATTATATCTTCAAGTACTTTTGCTTCATAATGGAGGTCATACCAAATTACCACGTTTGGTATATCCTGTTTCCCTAGTTATTTGGACTTTGGCGCTCACCAGGCTCGACGCGGCATTGCTTATCACAAACTATTCACATACCTACTTCCAACCCCAATTCATTACTCGCTCCATTTATTACTCTTGCCAAGTATAACGCCTTGAACATTGAGTATTCACCGTTTGAAATTTGGTACGAGTAGTGTCCAGAGTGGGAAATAACGGCACGTCTGGCTTTGCCTTAGCCAGCTAGATCTGCTGACTTGTCAAATGCTGCGTAGTCTTTGTACTACTTGTTTTCCATATGCTTCTATTATAGTACTATAGTCCATATCATGCTTCTTAGCAAGTCTTACGGGGTCTTACTCTAGTAATAACCTTTTTTGTGCGGAGTTAGTCAACTCAGGAGGTCTCGAGGAGGGTTGTCACGTGAGAGGTGTTGACTACAGACTTCAAGAGCTATATTAATAATAATATTAGCTTCCGGAAACTTATCCCTATTACGGCATTGTTCTGAAAAATCTGCCTTTTTAGATGATAAGCAGTCGGCTTTAAGATTGAATAGCTCTCCTGGAAGAACTCCGAAATTAGAGCTGCAAGATAGTCAAATAAGGTGTGAATTCAAAATTTGCAATTATTATGACTCATAAGAAGAGCAAGTTACTGCGAACCACGTCATTAACAATACTAGCCTAAGTAATCCGTAGAAACGTAAAATTGGCGGAGGCTAGCAAGGCGCAGTTTTCATAAATCATAGATGTATAAGATATGCGGAAGCTCTCCAGCATAGTAGTGACCTATTACGCATGTAATCCCTCTTCGTGTGGCCTGTTTTCTAATGAACTTCATGTAGAAACAGCTATATAATTTATTCTCGGGATAGCTATCGTAGATTCGTAGACTCATGCAATTTCAATGAGGGTCTAGGGGGGTTCTACAAGCCATCTTTCGTCGCATCATTAAAGGTCTTCTCGACAGCTAAAGTCTACTTGACAGCAACTCGCATTGTAGAAATAGAAACATGAGATACAAATTATACGAAATAAGTAGATATAACCTGGCCTTGGTTTGATCGTGGCCGATATGCATACAGGCAGGCTACGTTACCTGACCTCAGACCTGAGATTAATCATCTTGTACGAGCTTAAATCAGGAAGTGACTGCTGTACTTAGGCGACAAATCAAAGAAATACAATATAGTTCGCCCCGCAGGCCCGTCGCTGTGAGGCAGATATTCCAAATTTTCAAACTTCTTAGCCCGATTTATTCATTCAGTCAACGACCAAGACTGCAGATGGGCATGATAAATTAAGCCAGTACACCAGGTCTGAGGCTAGCTATAACTTGAGCCCCTCCCGAGGGCTGAACGAGCTAGGTAAATATGCTCCTTACTCAGGATGGAAGGCAATATATCAAGGCATAGCAGAAGGTTTTTGAAAAACCAGAGAGTGGAGAACAAAGCATAAATGCAACTTCACTGGAGAAAGCCCGCTTTCAGCAGGCAATTTTCTAAACATGATTCCAGTAGTTGATCTGCAGAAATACATGCGCCGTATTGGGTATGAAATGGGTACCTAGGGAGTTCTAGAGTTCTTTCATCGCAAACCTGTGAATGAACCTTAATCCCGACAGCAGATTTATCCTTGACAGCAAGTATTCTCAATGTTTTCATCGATGGTCTTACCATTAAATGGAGGAATAAACATACAACGTCAACGAAACTTTCCAATTCGGATACCAATTTCCGAGTATCAGTGTGGCGACTGCGGGATAGTCTGTCTTCATCAAAAACCCAGACGGTCCAGGTTGGTGAATTTACTGATGCATCACCTCTACAGGTGGTGGTAGTAAATATACTAGCTGGTTTGGGTATCCATACGGCCTTCCCATTTGAGGGGGATGGGCTGAACTACCGCTGTAGCCAGGGTGGCTTCCCATTCCCGAGTGACTTATTAGTAGTGAAATCTAGTGCTGGTAAAAGTTCTTAGTGTAGTAAATGTTATAACGTAAGGATGTAAGGGGTGCTTGGAGATTGATAATACGAGGTCATTCCCATCTCTGCCACAGGCCTGCTTAGCTTTACCAGTAATGGCACTCTTTACTAGTTGTCTGAATCCTATGCTTTCGACTAATACTGTTTATATAGACCAATTGCTTCAATATGGAATCTCCAAACACATGCCCTTTTCAGCCCCAAGTAGTGAATATGCAAAAGTTGAGATGGGGGTTGCTGTGCTACGCTATGCTTGCTATAAAAGAACCCTCAAGACCATTTAAAGATCCCGCAAGACATAGAATCCTGCAGAATTCATGTGCAAGGAAGAAGAGTTAACTGCTTCCCGTGAAGAGCTTTCACCTCCGTACTCATTTCGGCATAATTGCGTAGTTGGTACCGCTCCTTCCCTAAGAAAACTCAAATTCATAGCTCATTCCTCGCAACTCGGTGACTGAACCGTTTCTCTGACAGCATAATCTCCCTTAACAGCAAAGTAAGTCAAATCTCAAAACTCAAAAAGGAGTATCTGAAATAAAGTCGCAAGATTGCAAGTCAGAGGTGGCGTTATCTTTAATGTAAAGTTCTTATTAAACAGAGACGATAGGTATTAGAGCAGATGGAATCGCATGATCAGGTTTTATTTTGCTTTAGCGCTTTCACTAGAATATAAAAGGGGGTTTTATATACTGGGAGATGAAGAATAAAGTGAGGGAATAAGAAATAGTTTTTAGCGCAGTTAGTGCCAAAGCTGAGGGAAACTATCTAGTGGTAAGAAAATGGGAGGTTAAAAAATAGCATAGTACGGAGTGATGCTCGATATAGTATAAAACACCCCCAAGCACATACTACTGTGTCTTTCAAGGAATAACGGAAAGCAGATATGGCATATGTTAGCGAGCAGATGCTAGAAAGCGGATAATACGCTCAAGCATATACCTTCCTGCAGATGTGGCTATTCAACGTGTATTATTTGGGCCAATGTTTATTAACTTAAGAATATCGCATAATCATCGTAACTCAACGAATGATTATTTTTATCGACAGCAAAACCCTACTTGACAGCACCTTATAACCGCTTCAAAGTTCAACCCATATAGCAACGCCGTTTGAAATGAAAAGTTCACCCGTAAAACCCGACTTACCTCTGCAGAAACATGAAATTAATATAACCAACGCAATCTGGCAAGCAGAGCATGTAGATCTTTCTGCTTCGAACTGGTAAGGCTGAATCAAACAATACTTACTGCACGTTTTATATCCCTCTAAGCAACACTTGAAACCGAGGAATTAACTACGTACTCAACTTCTCAAGCCAGGAAGATGATCCTCCGATACTGAGAGTGGATCACACGTCACATCACGCCAAGACTAAAAACAAGACAAGGAAGCCTGGAAGTGCAGTGTATAAAAGACTCCTAGTGACTATGCTAAAGGTTAAGAGCAATGGAAAGCCAACACAAGAACATGCATTACTGGAGAGTCAATCTACTACCCTTAGCAGCAAGATCCAATCCCTATCTCTAACGCATAATACCCAAAGGACAGCCTACAGCACAAACACCGCTCCCTCACACAATGAACCGTAAAAGATTCATCGCAACACAGCAACCCAGCCACCAACTCTTTCTTTCCTCGACATCAGCCTTCAGTGACAGCAGTCAGCCTCTCAACAGATACCTACCCGTCCGACTACCTTACCCCTACTTCAATACCCCTAAACTTTCCACGCCGATTTTGGGATTTCTGTTCTTGATTTTGATAGAAAAAAAGCAAACAACTCCTGCAGCCTTGGAAATCAACGCAAACTCCTCACTAAAGAAGACTCTACTCTTCACTACGCTTTTGTATACCCAAGCATCTATTACATGCATGTAACGACTCGACCGATAACATCCATTACAATCCAGCATCACTTCAACTTTCACCTCTGCGCGCAGCGCGCGGCAATCCTTACCACACCACACTACACCTCAAACAACACTACCCTGACCCACTCATCGACCTTAACGAAAGTCAGGATAAAGGCACCATGCGCAAGCAAGTATAAACTCCTCTCTGTGTTTAAAAGGTAGAGGAGAGATAAAGGAGAGATGGTTAATGTGTTCCCTGCGGGATTGGACGTTAAAAGCATTGGCTGGAAAAATATTAGGCTGATTAGAGGACACGGAGAAACTTCTCGGTGTGGTGGGGGTAGGGTAAGGTAGGGTGGGGGTTTGTATTACCTGCCACACAAGTCACTAGAACTGACTGAATCCCGTTAACGAGGCAATATGCAATATGCTTTTTAAAAACGCGAAATGCACGTAATCCAACTAACGATACTGAAAGATCT
Organism: Lachnellula cervina; assembly: GCA_007825325.1. Lineage (NCBI taxonomy): Eukaryota > Fungi > Ascomycota > Leotiomycetes > Helotiales > Lachnaceae > Lachnellula > Lachnellula cervina. Next base: position 4,680 of record QGMG01000733.1, on the reverse strand, counting down.
ATACGATGTATTTGCTATCAATCTCTAACTACATTTCTTCATGCCTTGTAAAATATTTATGCCTGGTAAGTCGACGCACTAACATTACCACCTCTCCCGGTCCAGTTGACGTGAATGTTCTCACCCTCCTTGTACTTGGCGTTGGCGAATTCAGGCTTGATCTTGAAGGTGTGGGCACCAAAGTAATCTCTCTGGGCTTGTAGGAGGTTGGCGGGCAAGTCCTTGGTACGGTAACCATCGAACCAGCTCAGAGCGGTAGAAAAGGCAGGGGTTGGAATACCGAGCAGGGCGGCCTTTGAAACCACGTCTCTCCATCCTGGCTGCGCCTTGTGGATAGCCTTGTTGAAGAAGTCGCTGAAGAGGAGGTTCTGGAGGTCATCGTTTTCGCGGTAAGCAGCTGTGATGTCCTTGAGGAAAACAGAGCGGATAATGCAGCCTCCACGCCACATGAGGGCGATGGATGGCTTATTAAGCTTCCACTTGAACTCCTTGGCGGCCTTTATTTATGTTAGAAAAGCTGTTGGAGTCAGGAGAGAGCAGACGTACCTCTTGCATGAGCATGAAACCTTGGGAGTACGAAATGATCTTTGATGCATACAAAGCCTGCTCCAAATCCTCGAGGAACTGCTCCTTGTTGCCTTCAAACTTGGTGGATCGGCCAACGAATGAAAGGACCTTGGAAGCATCGGTACGCTCGGCCTTGATGGAAGAGAGACAACGAGCGAGAACAGATTCGGCAATCAAAGTGACGGGCATTCCGAGGTCGAGAGCGTTGATAGCTGTCCACTTTCCAGTTCCCTTTTGTCCTGCAGAATCAAGAATCTTCTCGAGAAGAGGAGTTCCGTCATCATCGTTGAAGTACATGATATCGCGAGTGATTTCGATGAGGAAAGAGTCAAGAACGCCCTTGTTCCATGTTGACAAGACATCACCGATTTCCTTGTCCTTCATGCCCAGACCACGCTTCATGATATCGTAGGCCTAATACTGTTAGTTGGCGAAACCAATTACATGTGCTGGATGAAGGTACCTCGCAAATCAATTGCATGTCACCGTACTCAATACCGTTGTGCACCATCTTGACGTAGTGACCAGCACCATCATCACCAACCCACTCGCAGCAAGGCTCGCCATCACTCTTGGCAGCAATGTCCTGGAAGATGTTCTTGATGAATGGCCAGGCCTCCTCGTTACCACCGGGCATGAGGGAAGGGCCGTATCTGGCACCCTCCTCACCACCGGAAACACCGGTACCGACGAATCGGATACCCTTACCAGCCAAGTACTTTGTTCGACGGTTGGTATCGGGGAAATGTGAGTTGCCTCCATCGATGATGATGTCGCCCTTCTCGCAGTGGGGAAGGAGGGTCTCGATGAAGTCGTCGACGGGCTTACCCGCCATGACCAGGAGCATCATACGGCGGGGTGTCTTGAGCTTGCTGACGAATTCTTCGATCGACTTGGCACCTTCGATGGATTTTCCCTTGGCCTCGTTGGCCAGGAAGTGGTCAACCTTGCTGACAGTTCGGTTGAAGGCGATGACATTGTATCCGTGATCGGCAGCGTTGAGGATGAGGTTCTGGCCCATAACAGCCAAGCCGATGAGGCCGAAATCTCCCCTGGGAGCATTGTCAGTTTTGGAAGCAGATGATATGGCACCCGGGGATCCGCGCGCAGGGCCGCCAATGTTGATTCTGGCAAGACGCTGCTGCGCGCTGCAGAGAGGAGAAAACGCGAGTCAACTTGATTATCTTGGGATGAGGAAAGGAAGAATGCGCTTCCAATGCTGCGGGAATAGCATGTCTTGGGGGATTTGTAATACGAGAGAGGAGTGGTGGTGGTGGCGGTGGTGAAGGTGGTGCAAACATTGATGACGGTAGCGATGGAGGGGTAAATGTTGAGACGAGGGAAATATCGGCACTTACGTTGGCTCGCTCATTGTGATGATGGTGGGATGGGATGGGGTGGGATGATAGATGGAGAGGATGTCCTTGTATGAGGATGGTATAGATCTGAACTTCTACGAGGAGAAGTTGAGGAAGGATGGGTTTGAGGGGGGAGGAAGGAAGAAGAAAGAGGTTCTCGAGGAGTTGACGGGAATTATTGTGCTGTTCTCGTTTCTGTTTCCTGCTTAGTAGGCAAAACGTCAATTAGACCGGAGACCGGGTCTAGACGGGGAGAGATGCGACATTTTGAGTCTCACTCAACTCAACATACATATCGATATAATCATGCAGAAAAATCAGAGTACAAGGCCTGAATATACTCGAGACTCTTAGAGCATGTTAACAAATCTGGCAACAAATATGCTTCATTACCCCCTTCAATCCTCATCCTTTTCCTCGTCAACGCTCCTCCGAAATCTCCACAAAGTATGCTTCTGGCTGAATAACTAGGTACTTGTAATCCCAATACCCCCACTTCGGGCTTTTCATCCCACCAAATCAGGCATCAGGGCTCATCCTTCAGGCTTAAACTTTCAGCTCACCAGGCGCCAGGCGCCAGGCCCCAGGCTCATGTGACTTGGTAGGTATTGGCGCTAATATTATTCCGTCGTCAAGTTTCTTGTCTGATTCTGAGTCGCGCCGCCAACATCATTGCCATCTCCATTGCCGTCCCATAAGCCTCCACACACACAACCAAACCCAACGTCGCAAGAGCCAGACACGCCATACACACCGCTCTCTCCAGTCCAGGGAACCAGTGCGTCAATACGCAAAGGTACGTCTCAACGACTTCTACCAAATAACAAAAGACCACCAATTCATCATGTCCTATCCCCCACCTCCAGGTCTTCCTCCCGCCTCCTCCTCAGTCCACCCCTCTCTCCCCGCACGCCCACCACCCTCAACACTCCCTCCCCGTCAGTTTCAAAATGGAGCTTCTCGCCCATCCGCCCCAGGCTTCGCGCCTCGATCCGTAGCCTCGGCACAACCACAACCCTCTTACAACAACTACCCACCACAACAATCATATCCGCAACAACAACATCAGCAGCAACAGTATAGTGCCTATCCACCTCAAACCCAACCTCAAGATTCCTCCTATGGCGCAGCCCCTCAAATCCGCAATCCCTTCGCGCCTCCAACCGCTGGCCCAGCTAGACAAACATACGAAGAAGACCCTGACATGGCTGCCCAAATAGCCCAATGGCAATCCGCCTACGCCGCCCCCATCTCTAGCGCTCCCCAAACCTCTACATCTGGCTACACGGGCCCTGTGCGTCGCGACCCCTCCGCACCAGGCCAAGCGACCTCCTCAAATGCCGCTCCGTTGGGCGGGCGAGGAGAAATGTCATCCGCGGCCATGAGTTCGGCCGCGAACGTTGACAGCGGCGTTGCGAACATCGTCTCGGACAGCAAGGACCCGAATCAAAAAACCGTAGTGCGCTCGGGAGGAGGAACGACTTGGACTGACGGCTCGCTCCTCGAATGGGATCCCTCACATTTCCGGCTCTTCGTCGGCAATCTCGCGGGTGAAGTGACGGATGAATCTCTTTACAAAGCGTTTAGCAGATGGCCTAGTATCCAAAAGGCGAGGGTGATTAGAGATAAGCGGACTACGAAAAGTAAGGGGTATGGATTTGTAGCATTTTCGGATGGAGATGAGTTCTTTAGTGCCGCGAGGGAGATGCAGGGGAAGTATATTGGGAGTCACCCGGTTCTACTGAGGAGGAGCACGACGGAGATTAAGGCTGTTACACCGAGGGATAATAGAAAGGGAAAGGGAAATAAGGGGAAGAATAACAAGGGGAAGAATGGGGATAAAACTGGGGCTGGGGTGCAGAAGCCAGGAAGCAAGACGAAGGGGGGACTGAAGGTTTTGGGATGAGCAGTGATCAGAAGAGGTGTGGTAGTTGGAGCATGGAGTTAGGGAGTTGGTGCAATGGTCGCCAGTTAGGTGATGCATACTCGAGGCCTGTGAAGGCGGATAGCCTTGATATCAGGCACATAATACAATAAAAAGAATAGAAACCACAGAATACAACTCAGATATCCGTGGCTTTGTAATGACCTGAAAATAGGACCTTCCCCTGCTTGCCCGAAACCAATTGTAGCGCTTACATCAATATATTGCATTGAAGCGAGCAATGTTGTCACAACTTCACAACACCACACCCATCTCAGCAAACCTATATTTCCTACGAATACCATGCTTTGCTATGGCTATGCCATTTTGCACGCAATTTCTGCCGTTAGTATCTCTACGAACAGATCCCCTCTGCGATTCTGAATAATATGAATCCTCCATGTCTCGAAAGCCGCACATGCCGAGTGGTGACGTAGGTAAACAAGCTGGGCTTACTTAGTATAAAACATAATAAAGCCATAAGAACGCGAATACCATCGTTCCTCGGGGTGGACAAGGTGTGAATACTACCTATCGCTAGTCCTTTTCTGCTACTGCACCCTCTTTCCTTTCCTGTGGAACTTCTACATCTCCTTCCACTCTATATTGTGCAAGCTTGCCCTTGCCAATTCCCAATCCCCAATCCACAACCCCTCAATATGCAGTCCCGCCGCGACACCATGGGGTATCTCCCAATTGAAGACTATGGTCTAATTGGCAACCTGCGAACAAGCGCCCTCGTAGGAATCGATGGTAGTATTGATTTCATGTGCTGGTATTTCCCCCTCCCCCCCCTCCCCCTCATTCAACCCCACCACTAACCCCCACACC
>QGMG01000732.1:0-19394 GCA_007825325.1 Lachnellula cervina | reverse complement strand
TGGTGTAGAAGGCGAAGGATGAGGCTGGGGGTTGGGTTGGATTAGTTGGTGCATGTGGATGTGGAAAGGGGGTTGAAAGGGGGGGAAGGAATGGAATGTGGAAAGGGGAAGAGCGAGGTACGTACCGAAGGCAGGGGTTAGTTCTTGTGTTCCATCGGGTGTATAGGCTGCCACGGCGTTGTAGAATGGTTGGAAAGTAGAACCGCTGTGATTTGGCGTCGTTAGCCATCTGAGAACAGGGAAAGGGGAGAACAACACAACGTACAAAGTCAAGAAATGCCCTCCATATCCAAAGAACACGACACATGGGAATGTGTTTCCGAGGAAAAACTCCAGTAAGCCCGAGATCATCAACAGCATGCCGCCGAAGAAGTATGTTGCTCCTCTAATTACTCATCAGCCTCATGCTTAATTCCCCATTTTAAATGGAACACGAGAGAATAGAAAAGGGAATATGATATGACATGACTCGACTTACACGGTAGCAGTCTGACCCATAGCTCCCCTCCACCCCATAAGCTGAATACTAATCGGAGCCAACGCAACCGTAAACCCCACAAGCGCTCTATATAATTTTCAATCATCAGCACACCTAACACAGAGATACACACAGGCATACCCCTCTCATACCTCCATCATATGAATCAATAAAAGAATGAACGAATGAGTAAACAGAAAAACACCAAACATACAAAGGCGTAGGATTCCCAAACGTCTTCCTCAAGTCCCCCTTGACAGCATTCTGCGGACTCAAATACAACTTCTCAAACAACGCCGGCGAGATACTCAAACTACTCTGCGTTTGCTCAAGCGGTGCCCCATTCACATCCACACTCCCGTTTCCATCTCCATTCTGGTGGTAGTAATCGGTACGACTTTGTTGGTTGTAGTTGTTGCTAGAAATAGGCGCTGCGTCACTATTTGGATAGAGAGTGCTGGCATTGTCTTGGTAATTGTTACCAGAGATAGGCGCTGCTGCGTGTGGGTTCTGGAGGTGTGACATATTGAATCCGAGTGTTGTAGAATAGGAATGCTGAGAAATAAAGAGAAAGAGAAAGAAAAAGAAAAAGAAAAAGAAGAATAAAACAATAAGAAACATACATATATATAAACATCCCCCTCCCTTCCCAGTGATCTAGTCATTCAACATCTCCCCCCTTCCTAGCTTCATCTCTTCCCCGACTTCTCCCCCACAAACTCAAGCCACGGCAGTTGCTTACGGCTATCGAGTCGTTGCTGCCGTGGTACATTACCTTCTCCTTAGTTGTGTTCTGGACTCGAGACTATTGATACAAGAGGCTTGGTGTGTGCTCATTGGTGGCGCCACACCCCGCATCCCCAGATTCCCATCTCGCTTCCGGGCCCAAGAGAATGCTGGCGTATGAGCTAGCGGGGACCGCGTCAGGGGACCCGGTGCCGCTGTGTACTACCTTGATTTTCGAGGGAGGGGATTGGCTTTGCCATGACTCGTGTGAAAGTGTGAAGTTGTGAAATTGTGAAGTGCTGAATTCGTAGATTCGTAGTCTCGAAAGGCAGTGTCCACTCTCCAGAGAGAATATTGCTTGTTGAAATATATTCTTATATACTGTGCCCGTACCCTAAGCCTATGTGATTGACGTTTCGTCAATTATAACAATAAAATATACATGTACAGTAAAATACGCATCCTATTCCATGTGCCCAAATAGCATGGCTTTGCGCCTGCCTACCCACCAAACGCCATAATCACATTAATCACCAAAGCTCACAGGTAGGCTCTTTCGTCTTGCATTGAAAGCTCTCTGTGAAGTCCCTCGAATTGGCCATCGTACCCAGAATCCTTGCCCACTTCGGAGCATGCGGATCCGTATAAATGCGGTTAATAGCCGTTTCTTTCCTGCTCTTGCCGCACCACCAATTCGCATAACTGACGAAGAATAGTTGATCTTGGGTGAAGTAATCCAATCCAGGGAGATCCTCATTGGGGCTTTCGGCCGTGCGTTTCTTCCACGCAGCAAAGGCCGCAGAAACTCCACCCGCATCGGCAATGTTCTCGCCCAGAGTGAGTTTCCCATTGACGTGAATAGGCTTCTCATCAGGTCCAGGAACCGTGTACTTGGCGTATTGATCTACGAAGCACTCGGCTCTTTCGGTGAAGCCTTCAACGGTGTTGTTTGTCCACCAATCCGTGTAGTTGCCATTCTGATCGTAATGGCGACCAGTTGAGTCGAAGGCATGAGATAGCTCGTGGCCAGATACCGAACCGAATGCGCCGTAGCTGAGGTATTGCGGTACTTTAACGTCAAAGACTGGGAATTGCATGATTCCAGCTGGGAACACAATCTCATTACCAGGTGGATTATAGTAGGCATTGACTGTAGGGACTGTCATTCCCCATTCGTCTCGATCTACAGGCCGGCCAAGGCTTGACCATTCTTTTGCGACATCAAATTTGCTCATTGAAAGCGCATTTTGGAAAAACGTGGACGGCGTGATATCGATCGTATGATAATAGTCATGAAGGCTGGCTGGGTCCATTATATTCGGGCTCTACAAACAAATTAGCATTCGAGCACGTGAGAGAAGTTTAGGATCTTACCTTTGTTGGATACCCGATTTTCTGTACGATCTTGTGAACCTTTTCGATGGCCAATTCGATAACACTCTCATCCATCCACTTGGTAGCCTTCAACTTCTCAATAAACATTTCCTTGATGTCAGACACGATCTGATCCCCAAAGATTTTGGCTTTCTCTGAAAATGCCTTCTCAACAAAGAAGCGACTCAAAATCCAGCCAAGTCCTCCATCTACATGGTTTACACAAGTCCTCCAGCGGTCAGGAGTAGATTCGGGATCCTATCTGCTGTTAGTATCGCTACACTAACTGGCAAGGGATGTCCTACCTTTCCTTGAAGTTTATTCATAAACCTGCTATAAGGCTTGAGTTCATCTGCCTCTATCACCGAAGAATATTTCTGAATTGCCTTCCATAGCAGGTAAGTTTGTAAGACATCCTTGGGTGTACTTGACAGGATGTCTGTAAGGTTCCTCATGTAGCTGGGGGACATAACAATGAGACGCTCTGTCTTGATATCGGAAGGTGACAGGTTGTTAATAATATTCGAGAGGTGGATCTGAGGGGTAAGCTTGTCTGCATCCTCAAGAGACATTGGATTATAGTATTTCTAGTCATGGGTGTTAGTGACTTCCTCTCCATAGGCTGGAGTAAGCTCACGGTAACGTCATTTTGGTCCGCTGCATCAGGAGTTGCAGCTGATAATTTCTTCTCGAATTCAACAACTTCCTTTGCATAGTGCTTGCTATCTCCCGCCGCAATGTTTCCAAACCCGGTGTATTTCATCCAAGTGGTGTGTGTAGTGGTATTTTTTGGATGGATTAACTCAATTGTCTCCTCAAGCATGTCCTGGTAATGTTTTACAACGGCCTTATCTTCGTAGTAGTCCTTTGCAGGGAGACCAATGCGGTAGGGTTGGGAAGCTTGAACAACAACAGTATCGGGATCTTTATCATCGGCACCAGCGCCAACTGACACAAGTGCGGAGATCTCATATTTGAGTAGCAAGTTCAGGGTCTCCGATAAAGACTTGCTCTCCGCGGATGTGACTGGTTTGCCGACAGCTGATTCAGTGACTGGAAACATATCTGCAATTTGGTGGAGAAGCTCCACGAGCGGCTTCAAGCTATCCTTCTTTATGGTATCTTCATCCATGCATGCATTGTATGCATCTCGCAATTTGTCAAAGTTTTGCTCGTCAACGGACGAGAGGGGACCTAGAAGCTGGGCTGGAGAGAAGCTCGAATGCTGTTCGTATTTTAGCAATGCAAATAGGATCTTATTGGTAGACTAACCTTAGAATCATCTGGGTATGGAGCCTCGAGTATATGCCGCAGTAACATTTGAGAGGCCTCTACCATGATTGTACCTGTAAAAGCATCGCCTTGGTCCGGACGAAGGTCATGGCGCTCGTCCCACCCTCCGCAAACAAGCTCCTCGAAGTTGGTACATGGATCGATATTTTTGTAGTCGGGGGAGAGGTTGTACAGGATTTCGGAAGATGCATGAACACAGGCGGGAGTCAAGCACACTTTGGCTTTCGATGGTTTGCCGGCACGGTGTACTGATAGTTGTTAGTCCGGGTTTTAGGATTTGGGGGTTTGCAGGAAACTTACTTCCAAAGAAGAGGCAGAGACCCAGAATGAGAGCCAAGATCAAGGTGCTCATAAATACAGTGACCGCATTCCGGGCTACCCATCTGACAGCCTTCTTCGTAGTAGCCGGCTCCGTTCTCTGAGGTATCTCTGAGTCGGGCAACAACGGCGTCCGCTCCGGATCCTGTGGAGTGCTCTCACCCATATCGTAAAGGCGAGCTGCTACACAACTAAGAATACCTGAAAGAGGGACCACGAAATGCCTCCAAACCGGCTCCTTCTTCGAACGAGGCTTGTGTTTTGATTTGGACCTGGACCTCGATCGTGAACTCTTGTTGTTTTTGTTGGAAGCCAGGTTGCAGGTTGCCGTTTGCCCAAAATTGAAGCCAAAAGGCAGACGCTCCAAAAGATTGTTTATGTGACAGCCAAACTTGAGTACGGAGGGTAGAGACGAAAGCAGGAGGCCATGGGCATGTTATGTTTGAGAGGCGAGAGAGGATAGAGCTTGAGCTCAGATGCGCTTGGCGCCAATGCAGGTGGCGAGGCGGGGAAGCTGCGAGCGATGGCGCGCATGTAATGCTGTCAGGTACGAGTACACCCGAAACAAAACAAACTTCTCATATCATGGAGATAGTATAGAGCTGTCATGTTTCTATTGTATCTGATTTGCATATTGTGTTTTGGATACATTTCATGGTATTAATTAAATCTGCCTACAGTACGCAAGTCAAAGTTACGCAGCCTGGGTATATTCTTTGAAGCTGCTCAGCTATTCACAACACAACACATGGAACTTATCTTGTGCTAGTATATGGCGAGTACCGTATTTAAAAGATGCTATCGTTATTGGCACATGTACAGCATTCTGTCAGTTAGAAGTACTTCAGTATATCTCCTATAATCCACATGACTCTGCAAAAGGAGAAGGAATGCCGACGACCCCGCCATGTCTAGATGAGAGCCTTAGCCTTCCTTCTGTCAAGGCGGATATGCTGTAGAGTGCTGTAGAGTGCTGTATGCTGTAGAGTGCTGTAGAGTGCTGTAGAGTGCTGTAGAGTGCTGTATGCTGTAGAGTGCTGTATGCTGTAGAGTGCTGTAGAGTGCTGTGGAGTACTGTACGTCCGGCTTTGGAAGGTGGTGCACCAGTGTTGGCATCTTTTTCATCGAGATGGTGCGCGTACTGTACGATGCTGAACACTAGCACAAGACTCCCTCATTTTTATGCAATTCCCATTTTTCGAGTTCTAGACCACGCTGATCCCTTGTACTTTCGTCTCCTTTCATCGGATCTCGGTAGCACGTGATGTAGCTAATGGATCTTTCAAGATCGTGATTGGATGGGTCAGGCCCCAACTTTTCAACAGCCTGACCTGCAGATCCATGAAAGCTTGGCATGACGTCACGATAGGGTGAGGTTCTCCTTTTAGATACCGGTATTTGTATTGTATTGCATTGCTCTATTCAGCCCCCAACAACTCCCCTCCCCAATGCCTCCGTACGGTGTAATGTTCAGCATCAGTCCGGGTCCGGGTATACGGCATGTGTTGGGAGTGAGAGATCTTCCATTTTGACAATAACAACAACCTCAGGTTTATCATCTCACTTTCGCTGCAATCATTGATTGATGACTTGTCTGATTCTCTTTAGATGATTATCCAACTTTTATCTACCAGTCGTAGAACGGTGCTCGTAACACGTAACACGTCTCACGTCTCACGTCTCAAGGCGCTGGAGGTAAAGAGAGTTAGAGTTCTCTGTAGCTTTCCTTTGTACTTACCTCACTTGCACTTACTGTGCTTGTAGATCGTTTTCTACAAATCCACGCGCTACAAACACGTAGTCATAGAGTTACCTCAGTTATACTATATCAAGACTCAATAATAGGAGAGACACGCCTAGTTAGTCATGTACACCGTACTTTGAAAACCAATGTTGATAATCCTTTTTCAAGTCATAGAATCAGAGCGGTGGAGAAGAGACAGAAAGTCGGATGCAAATAAACGCTCCATCTCCATATAAAAGAATTGCGATCTCCGGGCCCTACTAACGTTGATTTGGCAAGGTTCTTTCTTCCGAATGCGTGTTTGTTCCTGGGCTACACCTTAACACCCTCCACTACTTCGTACCACTCTTATTCTTATTCTTAGTTTAGCCACCACTAGATTTCCTCGTTTTACAGCACTGTCCCAAACCATACCTCACATACACACTTCGCGCTGTTCAACAAACAAACAACAATCTTCTTTCTGTGCCTGCGCTGCTCAGAGCAGCTCCGACTCACTATATCTACTTCTAAATATAGCGCGCTTGTATCTCAACAGTGAGATTTCCATTACCGGAGGTATTTGCAAAAGAAGGGGCGGCTCTTGCCTACGTCATAATCCTCCCCTTTGACACGCATGACCGCCGCCAGCCAGCCAGCCCGCATAATCAGAAATAAACAACCACAATTCAGATGAGGCACCAGAGGCCAGCCATACGATTCGCGACGACAAGGAAGCCGACGACCATTCTGGATTAATAAACGTAACTAGAGGTTGTGCCGGAGGCGCAGGCCAGAAGACGTGGATCGGTGTTGGTATGCCTACTCCAAAGTCGCCTCTAGATAGACCATCTTCTTCTCACCATCGAAGACCTGGCGGTTCGCGACGTTCAAGCAGCGAAAAGTCGGTGACAAAGCATGGGATGAAATCTGGGCAGGCTACACCAGGCAACACGAAAGACTCCATGTCCGATCCGGCTTCTGGCGCTGCGAAAGCGCCAACCCTAACCCCAACATCGACATCGACATCGACATCGTCAGACAAGAAGGATAAACGAAGCTATGACGCCAATACCGTGAGATGGGCAGAATCGCGCGCAGTCGCGGCCCCTGAATCTTCAGGCGCAGATGTACCACAGGCAGAGACGACAAGGGATGAAAGAGGGGGGGACCATAAGGGAAGCGTTGGACCGGGCGGGCCAGCAATACCCAGAAACACATCGATAGAGGAATTGGAACGCGTACGAGCCGCTGTCAATGCGCACATCCAGTTGAATCAGCAGCGAGACAAATTGTCACGCCATCTAAGCGAAAGGGGGGAGCAAGGCAATAATGCACCCCGGGCCACAGGTGGCAAAGCTCGAGTGTCTCCTATAAATGAGGAGACGGCCATGGGCTCGCCGTCAATAGAAGAGGCTTTCGCGAGCCCTCCTCTTCTGGGCCCAGAAACTACTTCAACTAGTTCAGCAGCGACCGTCCGCGGAGCATCAACACCGGCAGCTGGGATGACTGCCAGAACACCATCATATCCCTTCCCGCCAATGCGAACACCGAGACAGTTCAGTTACACAGGCCACCGTCCCTTCACCGCGCTTTCTCCAACTGTTAATCCTGCAAATTATGCTGGCGGCTCTTTCGAAGGGGTCCAACGTGATTCCGTCAATTCTGCCCCAATAACGCCGGCGTCAACACTCAACTTTCAACCACCGGGGACATCTCAACTAATGGATCCAAATTTTGAGACTCCAAATTTGTATGATATAAGTCTAAGACTCATGTCAGAGCCCGGTTTGGATTCCTGGTGGACCACTGTTGCCAAGATCATGAGCGATTGTTATAAGGCTGATCGAGTGACTTTGACCATTCCAGCCGATCCGACGGATGTCGAAAACGTGCCATGGGCACAAAAAGCGACTTTCAACAGCAATGAAGAGGATGAGTTGAGCCTTGGGTACATGGCACGAGGAAGCAGTCTCTTGCCCAGCAGCGTTGATACGAACGAAACCTCCAACTCCGAAGATGCCGCAGACTCACCACCTTTGAATTTAACTTCGATTAGCTCGCTACGGCCGGGCTTACCGAGTAGACATTCCTTTACTGCATATGAAGATACTAAGCGCGAGCCAATACCCTTCACTGAGGCAAGCAGGGGAAATACATCACGTCCAAATATGTCCAGAGCGAAGAGTTATGCGACAGCTCGCCATGACGTACCCCCACGCACAGGTACACTCCAAAATGCGAAGCTCAGTCTACAATCCTTAGAAAACCACTTGGAGTTTGAAGATTCCAAGTCAGCTGAGTGGGAGGATTTCGAAGTGGCCCAGAGAGAGTTCAGAGGGAGAGTGTTTCCTGTATTGCAAGCTCTGGACTATGAAGCAGATCCGCTGATAGACAATGCTGGTGTTATGAGAGTACTGGATCGTTCGAAGGGTATTGTCCTAACCCGTGATTATCCTTACATTGAAAAGCAAGATCACGTGGATGAAAAGAGTGGCGGAAGTGGGAGTGTAAGTGCAAAGCAGCACTCACAACGGGGTAGGAAATCGAGGGCGTCACCTAACGAGCGGACCAAGAGGGGCAAGACTCCCGATCTCAGTACACGGATTCAATCTTTTCTTGGCAGTAAAGGCAAGCATACAAATACACGACACTTGAGCCGCAGTCAAACGAGTGACAAAGGCAGGAGCATACCAACTTCTGCTTCGTCATACACGCACGATGAAGATGATGATGCAGTGCCTACAGCAAAATACGAGGAATACGAGCAACGACCACCATCTCCGTGGTCACAATCACCTGCACCATCACCTGCTGTCCGAGTTGAAACAGATGAAAATCCTTTTTTTGCCAACATGAGTGTAGATGAGGATACCTTTGACCCAAAAACGACAACGCCAAGAGAGTATTCACAATCATCTCAGCTTGAAGCTATTGGGATCGACAGGTCTTGGACAGTATTACATATTCCTCTGATGCACCCATTGCTTTCAAAGCCCGTTCATGCCTTTCGACTAGATGCTGCGGCCATGGAACAAAAGTCTGCAGGCCGGGGTAAATCTACTGATAAGAAAGAGAAGGATAAACCAAAGGAGACGGAAGCTGTTCAAGAGAAACAAACGCCAGTCGCGATTCTATCACTTCTAAGCCCTGTTATTCCATATCCCTCGAACTTGAAACACTCCCTGGATTTCCTTGCACCACATCTCGCAACTTCATATTCACTTTGCCGCCATCATACTAATTTACAGACTGAGATTGCTGGTCTTTCGAGAAAAGGTCCGCGACAGGCTGGCTTTGGTGCTGTCGTCTCTGGCCGTCGTCATTTGGATGATCGAGTCAACTTTGCCCAGCCTGTATCATCACCAAATGATGATATTGGATTGCAGGCCTCCAGTGGCACTGGAGGTAGTATGACGAGTCCGAGCGACTACTCTGGGATGTCAAGAAGTACGGCGGGATCACCTGCGGCTACTCCAGGCTGGGAACAGACTATTGCCGGCTTTCATCGAGACAAGAAACACGGTGGGAGTCCAGGTTATGCTTCCGGAGAAAGTTATTTTTCTTCAAGGAGTAGGCCAGCTTTGGGCCGTGTAGATACTGGTTCTGCTAGTAGTGTTACTGCGGCACGGCGGCCTTCCAAAGAATCGTCTCCAGCAGATGCGAGGTCACATCAACACAATCGGAGCATCGAGGAGATCCACCTAGTCCCCGAAGCACACGTTCCTGACTCTAAAGATAATATTGAACAAGGTGGTAAATCATATCAAGATGAGGTTCGGTCCTCGACTACAACGCCTAGGCAAGAGATACGTAAGCTCCCAGAGTCCTCTGGAACGCGTGAGTCTAGTCCATCTCGTCACCAAGCCGAACCGTCAGGTTCTCCTCGCCGGCAGGCCATACGAATGGCCTCGAGTCAGTCAATTAGGGCGGACCGACCTCACACCCAATTGCATTCTTATGGAGCAGATTTCAGCGCAACCTTTCAGTCCCTGCCGCCCACAACTTCTGTCCAACCGGCAAAACTTCAATCACTCCCAAAGACACAATCTCGATCAGGGTCAGTGTCGACACCGACAGATATGCCGCCGCCTTCTGACAGGGTCAAAGGACTCATGCTTGATTCATTGCCAGCTCATGTATTTGTGGCAATGCCTCCCACTGGCGAAATTGTTTGGGTCAACAATAGATACTTGACATACCGCGGTCAGACTGTCCAAGACCTTTACCAAGATCCTTGGGCTAGCTTGCATCCGGAAGAGCGAGATGAATATCTTCAAGCTTGGACTCATGCCGTTCGGTCTGGCGAACAATTCTCTAAGCAGGTCCGTATAAAACGGTTTGACGGAAACTACCGTTGGTTCTACACAAGAGCTGTCGGCCATCGGGATCACCGAGGAGTGATTGTCCAATGGTATGGCACACACATGGATATACATGACCAACATCTTGCAGAGGTCAAAGCTGCGCGACAAGAAGAGATTGAAGCTTCTGAGGCGAAGCATCGGCAACTTGCCAATCTTATACCACAAATCACCTTCGCTGCCACCGAGGACGAGGGCATCACATTTGCGAACGAACAATGGCTATCATATACAGGACAAAGCTTCGATGATGCTCTGGGATTGGGTTTTATGGACTATATACATCCGGAAGACTTGGTCAAGTGCCATATTCCACGTGATCAACCACCAACCCCTCGGCAAGCGCCAAAAAAGAAACCAGCTGAATTTAGTCGCGTCCCATCGCAAACATCTTCTACCGGGCAGTCTTCTGGCAAATCATCACTTGTTTCGGATGCACCAACTGAGTCTACGGTTAAAGGAATTCATCAATCTTTGTCCAGAAACAACAGCTCAAGTAGTGGATCACTCTACGAGTTTCCTATTGCCGATTTGGCCGAGCTCGCAAGGACCGGCGTGATCAAAGTCACCGCAGATAGTGATGGGAGGCAATCGTACGAAACGGAAGTACGACTAAGGTCCAAAACTGGAGAGTATCGCTGGCATCTTGTGCGCTGCGTCGAGGTGGAGAACATTGCCCTTGGCAGTGGCGATGGGTCGTGGTTCGGTGCTTGTACTGACATTCATGGCCATAAGCTTTTAGAGAAGACACTGAAAGAGACTATGGACATCAAAGCAAGGTTCTTGAGTAACATGTCCCACGAGATCCGAACACCTCTGATTGGCATCTCCGGAATGGTCAATTTCTTACAAGACACTACTCTCAACGACGAGCAATCAGACTATTGCCAGACTATTAAATCAAGCGCTGATAGTCTCCTGAATATCATTAATGATATTTTAGATCTATCAAAGGTCGATGCTGGCATGATGAAGCTGTCTTATCAGTGGTTCCACACTCGCTCCTTGGTCGAAGAAGTAAATGAGCTTCTCTACTCGCTTGCTATTACCAAGCGCATTGAGATAAATTACATAGTTGATACGGACGTCCCAGAGATGGTCAAGGGAGATAAGTTTCGCATTCGGCAAGTCTTGTTGAACGTTGTTGGCAACGCGATCAAGTTTACTACTACTGGCGAGGTCTTCAGCCGCTGTAGAGTCTTCAAAGATGCCTCTGTTGGGGAGAACGAAGTTATGCTCGAATATTCCATCATTGATACTGGCAGTGGTTTTACGCGGGAAGAAGCAGAGATGATCTTCAAGCCTTTTAGTCAAATTGACGGAAGCAGTACTCGTACGCATGGTGGAACTGGCCTGGGGCTTGTTATATCTAGACAACTTGTTGAGCTACACGGTGGCAAGATGGAAGGCACTTCTGTTCCTGAGGAAGGCTCGACTTTTACCTTCACAGCAAAGTTTAGCTTGCCAACCGAAGGAGACCATCCCGAACCTCCATCTACACCAAGGGTTAGCCGGGATATATCATCCCGAGCATCTGTCCAATCACTAGTCGCAAAGGATCCGGCTACTGCTGCCCAAGTTCTCAAACAAGCCAGCTCTATTGGTGTAATATCTGATGGTCAAATCACTCAATCACCTGCGACTCTCAGCCCCAAGACGGAATCGAGTATCAACTCGCCGGCGGTATCTTCTAGCAGCTCTGTGCCTTCGGTTCGCTCAAATCGCTCGTATGCTACGCATAGGTCTTCTAGCTCTTCTGTCGCACAGAGTCTTGCTCACTTTAGTCAAGCTACGAGGGCTGGATCTACCGAGCCTGCGCACATGAAACTAGCGCTTCCTGAGAAGCAATCTTCGGATCCTCCAGCGCCGGCCTCGAGACAAACTGGAGCTGAACCAGGGGGTTTGACACTGACACCAACAAGCGGTCCTTCTGGACGAAGCAGCCCTTCTCTTTCCGAGCTTAAACATTTCCGGCCACCAATGTATTCGATCCTGATCGTCTGCCCGCACAAACATAGTCGTGCAGCCACGACTCAACATATTGAGATGACCCTACCCAAGGATATTCCTCATCAAATCACAGCTTTGGGAATGGTGGCTGAAGCCCAGGAGATGATTGGTGGCGAAGACCCTGTGATTTTCACACACATCGTCCTGAATCTTGGATTTAACGAAGAGATCGTGACACTAATTGACAACATCTTCGCATCTGTCTCCCTGCCGCAAACATCAGTCATTGTTCTCTCCAACCCAGTCCAGCGCCAGGAAATTATCAGGATGACTACTGATTATGATTACGACCAACTTGCTAAAGATAACCGCCTGACGTTTGTCTTCAAGCCTGTCAAGCCTTCTCGCTTTGCTGTCATCTTCGATCCCGACAAGGAGCGCGATCTCAGCACTGACCGGGCTCGCTCCACGGCACAGCAGCAAGTGGCAGACCAAAAGCAGAGTTATCTTGATGTGACCCAGCGATTAGGAAACAAGGGTCTCAAGGTGCTTTTGGTGGAGGATAACCTGGTGAACCAAAAGGTCCTGTTAAAATTCCTCTCGAAGATCGGTATCGCAGTTGAAGTTGCTCTCGATGGCGTCGAATGTGTTAATATGGTTTTCTCACACCCGCATAAATTTTATTCTCTCATCCTGGTATTTTCTTCCCTTCTCATCTGACAGTTTTCCGGTTTGCTAAGCAAATTAGTGCGATCTTCACATGCCGAACAAGGACGGCTACGAAACTTGCCGCGAGATTCGAGCATGGGAAAAAGATAACGGCCACACGCACATGCCGATAATCGCGCTCAGCGCAAATGTGATGGCGGACGTGATGGATAGATGCGTACAAGCTGGGTTCAATAATTATGTGACGAAACCGGTGGATTTCCAAGCGTTGAGTGGAACGATGGTTGACTTGCTTGATCCGCCTTCTGGTTGATGCATTTTGCGTCGGCGTTAGGGTTAGGAAAGGTGTATATTATTCATGTATTGTATCATTTGGATTGTGGGGGTCGGTGGCCTGTACTGAGAGCGGGACAGGTGATTGATAATGGTTTACGAACCTGAACATTCAGCGAGCAAGCGTGCATAGGTGGGCGTTTTCCCCGTGGGCTTCCTGGGGTATGATTGATGAGGGGAAAAGACATATTTTGTACTTCACATGAGTTTAATGGATAAGGCAGTAACATTCCAACTTGGACACGAGACCTCGAAATCCTGTGAGGCTGTGTTCGTTCTTGTGGAACCTATATTTAGGCTTCTATAACCAGGCCTGGCAAGCATCCTTCAGCCTTATACTGCAGCGCCCCACCCCATTCGAGTTTCGAAATACATTACTCGGAATGATAAGACAATTGTAAAGAGATGGTTCTTCGTTTGCTCAACCCCGGTGTTCATTCATTTCATCCTAGCAGGGGCTGTGGTGTAACTAACTCGAATGCCTCGTGAGTTCAAGCACAATGTGGCATTGATCCTTAGCAATATATCGTTGCTACCTCGACAAAGCGGCAGGTGGCGGCACTATTCTGTGATTGAATGTAAACAATCAATTATGCCATTGTTATGGTTGTCACCCATACTGCAGGGATCTCACACGCGTATTCACATTCACAGAGAGCCGCATGGTTTTGCACAGACTCACAGTAACACAAGGGAAAAGAAACACGTAAAAAGAGTCGAAATCTCACTCTGTTCAAGTCTTAGGGACTTCATATTAAAGAGATTAATAGTTGTTTACTAGTTGTATCGGTATTGTATTTCAAGATTACCAAGCAGGGTCAATGTATATACCCAGTTCCTGTTGCAGATTCACCTGAGACGTCGTCCTGAAAGCGAGGCTACAGCCGTGCGTAAAGAAGGGCGCTAATGCAATCAGCGTTGGCCCGTGCGCGTTCAATATTTGAGGTCCTCGATGATGCATCAACCTCGACCTCTCTTCTTCAGGCAGCCCCCATTTCCAACTTGTCTTCCCACGTTCACGATAACTCTTGCAAGCACTTCAATTGTCTTTCGCATCCCATTGCTGAACTCGTACTCATACACACACATACTTGCACTTGTCTAGAACATCACCCCCCCCCATCACATTCAATCAACCAATCCATCGAATCCCCCCCCCCAAAGGTGTCTCCGGCATCATGTCAGGACGTGCTTTGCGCTCCCGTGGAGCCGCAGCGGCCACACCTTCTGCAGACCCTCCCAAGAAAAGAGCGTCGCGCAAGAAGACACAAGCTTTCAACGACGCGCTTGCTACTTCCGTCGAGGGCGTTGACGACCAGATTCCCATGATTTCAGAAACCGAATCAGAGATCCAAGCTTCGGCGGATACTCAGACTCGCTCTCCCTCACCTTCCAACCAACTCCAGCCACAACAACCGATGCAGACTATGAGTCGACGAACTACGCGCTCAATGTCTCGCGAGGTTTCTCCGTCCCTTGCAACCTCTTCAGCGCCTGCAAAGGTCAAGAAGACCAGCATCGTACGCGTCACTTCAAAAGCCTCAAATGGCAGCCATACCCCCAACCGACCTCGGAGAATGCCGCCAAATAAGAGTGGCAATAACAAGCGCAAAGCTGACGATTCTGCCTCCGAGCAAGATGTCGAGATGGATACCGATCCAGACACCAATTCGCGCCCTATGAAGCGTGTCCGCCGCGAACTGTCCGCCGCGACCGCACCATTTTCGCCTATTCCTGAGGCAGAGGAGGAAGAGGAGATTGCTCCACGATCTACCCAGCATTCACCCAGACCTTCGCAACAATTGTCACCATTCACTGAAGTCGCGAATGACAACGTCCAACCATCTATGGAACGTTCCACCAAATTCGATGCACCAAAGCCTGAAGCCGAGACACCAGAGGAGAGTGTTTCACCATCTACGGAACATTCATCTGAAGTTGAGGCAGCCCAGGATGCCCAACAACCAGCTATGGAAGATTCTCCCAAACCTTCGCAGCGATCTTTAACCCCAACACCAGCCCCACTTACCCCATCCCCAATTGTTCTACAACCTATGGAGCATTCTCCAGAAGCCGAGGAATATGAGGACGAGGATGCTGCTAAGACTACTAGCGGATCCAGAGAAGAGAGTGCTGAGATTCTCGAGAATGTATCACACCTCGTGGAACATTCTCCAAAGGCTGAGGAACCTGAGGATTCTGTTAGGACTACTGGCGGGTCAAGGGAAGAGAGCGTCGAGATTCTCGAAAGTGTTTCCCACTCCATGAGACATTCTCCCGAAGCTCCACAGGAGAGTATGCAATGCCCATCTAATTGTCTTGTCTTCTTTCCAAGGACTTCCACCAGACCAGAGTTAATTATATCAGATTCAATCATTGCAGATGAGCTGTACAAGAGGGCTCAAGAGCTTTCTCTGCCTCAATTCTCTCAACCTCCTGCTACTCCCTCGCCCATCAGAGTGGAGCCAGTGAGAGGATTTTTCACCTCTGCCGTCGGCAGAGTTGTGGGCTTAGTTGCATCTCCCTTCAAATTCATGAGTCGTCAAGACCAGAACGCTGCTGATGCAGTTACTACTAATAACAATGAGGCAGACACACCCCAAGACATAGCCCAAGACATACCTCAGCGCACACCCCAGCGCACACTCCAGGATACACCCCAGGACACACATGTGTTCACTTATCAACAATCTCACAACCTCGACCTCAGCAAGCCAATTGAGACTCCTTCCAGAGCTCCGCGACCCCGAGTTATGCCTAGTGGAAGCCAGTCGGTTGGATCGAGGAGAAATTACCGGCGACCTCAAACTTGGTATCCTAAGAGTTCTTGCCCCAAGCCTATCAACCCGAAGCCACGGTCGACGTCACCCTTCAAGTTCTCAAAAGTTAGCAAGTCGCAAGTTGAGGTAGATGGACATGATGAGCCTTCTAAAACTCAGCCTATGGAGACCGAGACCAAACAAGAGCGACTTGATCGACTCGACAAAGAACGGAAGAATCGCCTCAAGCGCTTCACAGGTGCCAGATCGCGTTTCGGAGCAAACAGACATGATGGGCCTTCCACACCTCAACCTATAGAGACCGAACAAGAGCGAGTTCATCGTCTCAGCGAGGAACGGAAGAATCGCCTCAAGCAAGTTCGGGCGAGGCTCGATGCGATGACTCCGGAGGAGAAGGCTCTTCACGACCAGAAGATTAATGAACTTGCGAAGAAGATGGAGGCTAGACAGCGAAAGATAGCTGATGCTTTTGCTTCCGACGAGTCACGAAAGCGGCAATCTCGGTTGGCTTTCCCGGATATCGATGAGAACAGTTCATCATCAAAGAAGCGAAAGACGAGAGTTGGTTATCGTGCTCCAGATCCGAACGACAGCTCATCTGATGAAGAGGGAGACTTAACACCGAAGAACAAGGTCGCATCCATCTCTACCACACCCATTGCAGGAGGCGGTTCACCGATGGATCTAGATTCTCCTTCCATATTGGGCCATGAGTTACCTGCTGAACTGGCTCACCCTGCTGACCGTTGTTACAATGCGCTTTTCTACAGACAGGTCGAGCTGTTCCAAGCAGAGATGACCGAGGAGGAACGAAAAGAAGACAACGAAAACATGAAGCTGGATTTCAAGTATTGGAAGTTGATTCATCTTTATTACTCTACTATGAAGGAGGAGGAAGATGAAGCAGCTTGGAGATCTGAGGCTGAACATCTAAGAAAGGATCCTTGGTCTACCGAGGACGGTATAGCTGCCATGAAAGAGGGGTATCTGGCAAAGGAGAAGTCCAGGCGCGAGAAGCTCCAGCTCGCGGATATCAAGTGGCGCAAGGAGAAACTTGGAGAGAAGGACCCCTACAACATCTTCTTGAAGGCGAAGCAGCTGGAGCAGGCCAAAGAGCAGGCGGAACAAGCAAAACTGCTTCAGGAGGCTCTTGATCTTGACGCCGCCAAACCCAAAGTCGTCGAGGACGCGAATTACTTGAACACCCAGGGTACCTTCACATTAGACTACGACGCCTTTAGTGATTCGGATAGTGATTCAGATGACGAAGAGGACGAAGGAGAAAAAGAATTAGCACCTACAGCTGAACAGACGGTCAATGATCAGGCCGCAACACCACCACCACCACCTCGTCCCAGCAATGCGCAGCTTCCACCAGCAGGTATTGGCATGGCCGCTTTTCAAAAGTATAAGCCAGCCGTACCAAGCAAGCTTCGGCACGTGGAGGAGATGTCGCCTCTTCAAATTGAGAAGGAGAAGGCGAAGCGTGAGAGCATGGGGAAGGAGAATCAGGCGAATGAAAATCAGATTGATTTGCGCCAGACTTTCATGGAATCACATCAGAAGTACCTAGACCGGAAGGCTGCTGGGGGTGTGATGGAGTTTGTTGGCGAGGACGAGGAGCTCGCAGAGGAAATGAACAAATGGATGTGAGGGATTATAGAATTCGGTTTGGAGTACATAGCGTTGGCGTTTGTTGATGAGGACGAGGAGCTCGCAGGAAAAGTGTCCAAATGGATGTGAAGGGATTATAAAAGTCGGTTTGGAGTACATAGCGTTGGCGTTTGTTTGGATTACGGATTGTGGAAAAGTCTCATCCCATGGAAGGGACATTGTAGCATACCTAGCATTGCATCATCGGGCAGGCAACCCTGAAAATACTGCCCTATTACGAAGTACGAAGAATTAATGTATCAATATCAAAACATCCCATTTTGTAATGCCTCGGTGACTGTGAGACCTTTACTTTGCTATTGTCGTCAACGAGTGTTGACTTGCCTCCAACTCCTCACATCCGCGGGGTCAGATCCGCATTTATTTCGCCTCTATATACTCTCTCTCTCTCTCCTCTCCTTCCATGTAACACTTTAGCATAAGGCGTCCCCTAGCTTCCACATCACACTTCCAGACAGGCATACCTCGCATGGGGATTACAGCCTGTAGCTAGCTCAAGTGCCACTCCAGTTAGTTATCACTCTCACTTGACACTCACAGCTCTCTAGCCCATCACCAGTTTACTGTCTCTCGTGCGCTCTTAAGCAACTTCACTCTTATGCGCTCTTCAGCGACTTCATATGCTCTCAAGCATAATTCGGGGGTTGAAAACGCTCGATTCGGACTAGTCTCAACTGCTCTCGCAATCCCTAGCAAAATGACCCATTCCCTAACACTTAAAACATTGGTCCTGCACTTCCTCTCTCTCTCTTTTCACCTCAGGCTCTATGTAACTACGGATTAGTAAGCAGCATTTAACTACTCCACGTACGGCGCGAGCCCGAGGCCCCTCCGGCGCGAGCTTGCTCGCACCGAGGGGACTCGTTGCTGATCAGCCAATCAGCTGGCTCAAAAAGTTCAGCTGATGACTGACTGACTGACTGATTGGCCGGCCTGCACGAGATTGCTTGTTCTAAAAGGAGGCGTGCTCCTTGCTGGATGATGATCCTATGCGGTGGCTATTACCGTAGTAACTCGCAAAGGTGAGATGGCGCTAGCAGTTTAGCGTAGGAGATATATGGTTCAGAGGCCCTTGGAAGCCTTAGTGGGGCATTTTTTAGCATTCTGGCTCGAGGAACTTATTTTAGCTAGGCTAATAGAAGTCTTCCACTATATATGCTAGCATAAACTTTTGCTTATACTTATGCTTTAATTATTTAAGCAAAATAGAATAGCGTTCTCGGAATTTTAATATCTTAAGAATTGCGTTTTTCTATCTTGGAAATACGGAAACTACGCTGAACTGCTAGCGCCATCTCACCTTTACGAGTTACGAGTTACTACGGTAGGCCAGGCTTCTCATTCCTCACTTTTATATCATATCTTCCCCCGTGCTACGTATTCCTCATTCATTAGTATCTATGAGAAATCAACTCTGCATTCTTTTCCCTCTCTTCCCAAATTCCACTGACCGCGAGCGACGAAATGGACCCACAGCACAGGCTTAAACTATTGTCAATCCTTTCCCACGGCTTGAAAGCCAAAAGAGTGCGAGTATTCGGAACTGCAGCGCTGATAACATGCGCACTTGCATTCCTGTCTTACAGCTATGGGTTACATTTGAACCTCGACTTCGATCCCTTCCGGGAACCTGTCGCCTCCATAGTCTCTAGTCCATCGCCCAACAATATCGATCCCTTCCGGAAACCTGTCGCCTCCATAGTCTCTAGTCC
>QGMG01000731.1:0-19402 GCA_007825325.1 Lachnellula cervina | reverse complement strand
GTTTTTGCGGGTGGGGGCGCTAGCATGGCTATTCGGTGAGAGGGAGAGAGGGAGAGGCGTATACTTGATGGGAGTTTGTTGGTTGGGATGGCGTGGGATGGATAGATTGCTGCGTATGAGCGTATAGATGTTGGATTGATGGTTGGACAGGATACCCGGAGAGTACTTCGGATGCGAAGAAGACTCGGGTCTGGCGTTAGTACTTTACTTTTCTCCTACACTTTGAACATAAAAGCAAGATTCTACCGTATTTCTGTCCCAGTGGATAGTTTGGCACTCGTGACTTGGTGTGAGTTGCTCAGATTACATTCTGTAAAGTGATAATATAACTCCAAGTCATGCTATTTTCCCCGCAAAATCACAAAGAGCGTCCAAGTAGCCAGCCTCTACACCACACCAAACCTCGTCACGCACCTCAAAGTCATCTGTTCAACATCCCACATCAAAGAAAAACAATCTCCTTCTCAGCCCATGCCTTTCTCCTCTCCTCTCTCCCAACCCATCCAATCCCCCCCACAGAATATATCCATCACACATCATAACCAACTCCTCAACATACCGGTACTGCTTGCAAGTTGTACTGTACTGTACATACATGCTACGTTGCTATCGATTTATATTACCTATTACTGTACCTATCACCAGTCCCAGTCGTACTGTACGTCTTCGTGTGGAGTCATTCATGTATGTTATGGAGCGATTGGTGCTGAGAGATCCGCTTGCCTGCATGCATGGAAGTGAGGGAAAGCAAAGGAAAGGAAAGGAGGAAGTCTCCGATGTGCGATCCTTTGATCCGGCCGGTCGGTCGGTCGGTCGGTTTTGGCCGGGACCGAGGAGTGGATGGCTTTTTCGTCGAGGGGTTATGTAGCTGTGTGGTTATGGTATGGTATGGTGTGGTATGGTAGATACGTAGATGTTTTGATGGATGGAGGGTGGGGTATGGGATGGTACTTTGTAGGTAGTGTAAATGGTTCTGGACTTGGACTTGGGACTTGGGTTTACGCATACGTACAT
Organism: Lachnellula cervina; assembly: GCA_007825325.1. NCBI lineage: Eukaryota > Fungi > Ascomycota > Leotiomycetes > Helotiales > Lachnaceae > Lachnellula > Lachnellula cervina. The sequence goes on along the minus strand of QGMG01000731.1, from coordinate 18,388 downwards.
ACAGGCGATTTTGAGTTTCCTAGGGTGGGGTCGTTCTTGGATTCTTGCATGGCAGGTAATTACTTTTATTGTGAGCTGAGCTGGCATGTGAGGAAAGAAGGAGAACTAGTGTGGATTGAAAGTTTTTTTGTTTGTTGTCACATATTATAGCATATACATCTTTTACTACGATCAATTCTCCATTTTGCACTTTTGTCTATCTAGAGACCTGAGCTAGTGCTCTGGATCTGGAGATTGGTTATTTGTTACAACGGTATTGCAATAAGAATTGTACTATGAGAGTATCAAGGACGCTTCTGGTGCATAGTGAGCATGCGCTCCATCCTTACTACCGGTATATCGTCACGGCTAGCAGTCTTTGCATGTAGCAGTTTACGAAAGGCTAATAAGGAGATAGTAAGGCAGAGAGTTTTGTTCATAATTTGAGAATTGAATCCTTAGTTTCTCCGAGCTGGAGCTGCGGCACTGTACTATTTTCTTTGTTCTGCGGAATAGCTGCTGCTGCTGTAGCTACAACTTTGCACTTGCACTTGCACTTGCGCTGACGGCTCTGCCCTGCACTCTTTAGAAACTTGCTAGTAATTCTTTTTCTTGGTTGGTTTATCAAGCTTGCAGAAATCTAAAATCGGTGGTGCGCGCCGGTGGAAACCGGAGACCAAGGAAACGGTAGAGGAAGTTCAAGCTATCCTCGACACGCACCAGATAGCAAAAAGCGAATCCGATGTACAGGTGGATTGGCGCTCGCTGCTGCGGTGGAGGGGTTGGGGCGTCGGTGTGAGAGGGCGGATTTCCGTAATGCGGGGAATGATGCGACGTATATTTTTGCATGCGGTGCTCGTGCTTGTGCTTGCGGAAGTGCAGGTGGAGGTGGAAGTGGAAGTTGAGGTGTGCTGGAGGGTGTGAGGTGAGGAATACGCAGCTGGCTGGGAAGTTGGGGGGTTTGGAAGGGGTGGTGTACGTGGAGCTGTATGGACGGCCGCGGTGGAAACCGGTGAGGGGGGCTTTGGGGTTTTATGTATGCGCGTGAGGCTGGATACCGAGGGGTGAGAACGCGGCTGATGATGAGTGGAGCGTTGAATCAGAACTCTAACTCTGGCTGGGGTTCTCTAAGGGGATTCTGGGGAGCTGTGCTGTTGTTGTTGGGTGTTTGTGGCACATGCTACAGGATTCTTGAATCTAGGGAAGGGGTTTGCGTTTCCGAGCAAGGTGTTTCGTTCGCGATTGATCGGGATACGGTGGAGATGTAAAGCAAATCGAATCGATCCAGATTATATGTGCCCATGTCATATCATATCATGTCATGTCCAAGAGCTATGTTTACTAGCACGGCATGGCACATCATTCATCCTGGAACGGCTTACTGAGCGAATGAAGGCTGTGAACTAGAATCTGGGATCCCCTGGTCTCTTGGTAGTAAACCAAGTACTTTTATTCGTTTTGACTTCACTTTCGGGTTGAGTAACTGATGATCGGGTTCTCTAGCAATTAGTGGTTTGGTTAGGAGAGCTGGTCTGGCGGCTCTTGATGCGATGGCGAACTGGACTAACACCGATTGATTCTGGCCCAGGCCAGAGGTGTTCTTTCATCTCGCTATCACGGACGAGTAGTCATCGCGCCTATCATCTCTGCACCTTTTTGCATGTTTGTACCCACCGTCTCACATTTCCGCACCCATTAACGACAGATATCAAATGCATGGTCTGGTCTGATCTGATCTGATCCCGTACGTTTGCCGAATAGTCGTTCGAGGCTAGGCGTATTGTGAAATACTCTTACCTATTCCAGGACGCTGTAAAGTGCAATGCAATGCAATGCAAAGTGGTATTCCGATTCTTGATTCCTGATCCAATAGGTTTGTATCCATATATCTATCCACCATAACGCCGTTGGGTATCTATCCTTCATAAATCACGCCTACTTACTTGCTTGTTTGTTTCAAATGCACCGCTCCCATCACTCATCCCTTAGAAATTCTGCATGGTAACACCAACGCCCTCCTCCCGTGCCATCTTGATCAATTCCGTGCCGATGACTAAATCGACTAGTCCGATGCCGATGCTTTTGTAGATGACGTTACCTTTGGTAAGCCACCGGCATAGATCGTCTTCTTTTGCATTTTGCGGCTTGTGGGTTTTCTTGCGTTGCTTGTTGCTGCTGAGGGTCGGGGTCTGCGATATGCCGCTACTACTACGGTGGGAGATAGGAGGCGTATGGCTGGTTGAGAAGCTGGTATCGGTGGACTGCAGAGAGTCGGAACATTGAGGCTGTGGGTGTGGTGAAGAAATGCTGCATTCTGAACGTCGAGGCTGTGAGTTTTCGGGAGAGGTGACCTGCAGGTCTTTCTCTGAGCTGCGCGAGTCCTTTCTCCTGTGAAAGATGGCAGGTAGGTGGTGAGGCCGATGAGATGGGAAGATGTGTGACAGACCGTGGCGTTCTTCGGATGGGGATTCCGTTTTGCTGAGTGAAGACGAAAAGATAGTTCTCATTGACAGGCCCTCGAGTGAAGAGCGTGGCGATGATACCTCATCACTCATCGATGAACTTTCCTCGGCACTAGGCGCAAGACGCTCCAGCATCACAAGCTCACCCAACTCCACAACCTCCGTCTCGCCCACCTTCGCCTGCGTCAACTCCCCCGTATCCGTAAGGCAAGCCAGCGTATCAACAATAATCACCCCGCCCTCCTCAGCATGCTTGTGCAAATGATGTCCCGTACCATGCTTTTTAACAGCCTGATGGATAACCTCCTTCGGAACCTCAATCATGCTATCCTTAAAACTCCCCACAGCAATAATCAGCCTCCCCTTCTGCCTCCCCTGCGTCTCTGTTAAAATCTTGTGATCAAACAGCGGCTCCGTACTCGGCGTCGTACAATACAAAACATCCGCATCCCTCACCTGCTTATAGAGCATGCGCCGATACTCCTCATAATACGGCGTCAACAGCGAGAAACTCGTGCTCGGCCAGCCCTCGCGCTCACGCACAAGCGCGTCGTAGCCGTAGAAGGACTTCATCATAAAAGTGGCGTTCTCGCTGAAGTCGCGGTTGATGAAATGCACGTGTTTGATGGTGTGGCCGTGCAAGCAGAGCGCGAGACGGACGTGCCAGAAGGCTTGCTTGCCGGTGCCGAAGACGGTTAGGGTTTTTACTTTGCGGCGGTGCAGGAGGAGGAGGGAGCTAGTGAGGGCGGTTCGGAAGGCGGTGAATTCTTGGGCGTTGATTATGCCTATGGGCTCACTGGTGTTGGACATCTGAGGAGAGTTAGATATGGTTTTGTCAGGTGATTTGATGGAGAGAAGGGAAAGGGGGAGAAGGTGAAGTCGGGATAAATCGGAATGCTCTATGATGAGAGGAATATGGCAGATGGCAAACCAGCTCTCCTTGGCTTGGCTTGTCTTGGCTGGGCTTGGCCTTATCTTGGCTTGGATTGGCTTACTTACAATCAGAATGGCACCACGAGGGTTATTTGCTGGACTGGAAACCATCGAATCCTCAGGCTCACGGTCAAGAGACTCATTGCTGCTTTGCTCGGGAACAGTAACAGTCGCCTGAGTAACAACTTGTAAACTAATCAGTATTCGCTCAGTCAATAAGAGTTTGATGCTCACTCACCTTTCATTCCAAGATAACTCGAGCTGGTAGCAGGCATAAACCGAGTAGTAGTACCATTTGAACTCTCAATGGATGTTGGCTCTGGCTGGTTGTCCGCTGAACAGCTATCCTCACTCTTGCTGAGCGAATATTCATCCAGCGCTTCTCGGAGTCGCTCCATCATCTGATGCAGATCTTCCTTGCGGAGATCAAGCAAGAGATGCTGGATATTTTTGTTACTTAGAATGGTGAGAGGCATTTCGGGAGCGTGTTTGGTGAGTGGTGTCACTGGTGTGAGTAGCAGTCAGAGTGTATGGGTATGGCTGAGGTGTACTTGGAAATATTGAACAGGGAGTTCTCATCTTCCTTGGAAGAGAATATTGTAGTGCGATTGATTATTTCAAACTTTATTTGAGTTCAGTTGAAGCTGAGAGGAAGTTCGTGAAGTGGATGTATGAAGGGAGAGAGACTGGCATCAAATATATTGACAATACCTTAACCCTTACCCCCGCCGGATGAAGGTTGTTCCCAATCCGTGTCGGGGCGAATTTAGGGTTGCCCGAGCCTCAGACCAGTCAACTTGTCAAGTAATATCGCCGATGTCGGTTTTAAGGAGTTAAGGAATTGCCAAGTGCGACTTGACTCAGCTGATGGAGTTAAGATGAAAGGGTGAGAAATCAAACCTTTCTTTGTTGCAACAATGACTGCTTATTGCTGAGTAAGGTGATGCATAGCTTTCTTTCATAGAACCCTTCCAAACCCGTTTTAGCATAAGGATGGTAATCTAAAATAAATGAAACTTTTCAACCAAATGCAAGCTCGAAAGTAGTATCACAAACCAAGAAGAAAGATAGCTGAGAGATAGTAATATGATGTGGCTATGTTAAAAGTCTATATGACCTTTATTCTATATGACCTTTATTTAGCTCCTTACCCCTGAAAACTAAGCGGGGTAGCGGGGTAACCTCCTTACTCAAGCAGTTGCAAAAGTATACAAACCGGGCCAAACCGGACAAATAAGATCTCAATACAGTATTAAGCATATCAAAGGAGAGACAAAGGAAACAATGCCTGAAGCTGATAATTGTGCCATTTAATCTAAATGAATTTTCAAGGCCGCAAATTAATAACAAATATACATAAAAAGCGCATATAAATATGCTAATAAGTATAGCGATTTGGCGCGACTTATCAGCTAATGCATTCAGGTGCATCGTGGTGTCTTTGAAATATGCAGTTGTTGATGTTTATAAAGTGAAGGCATTCAGAGTCCCGGTACTTGACTTCGGCAGACTAAAGACACTAGGGGAGACGAGATATCGTCATGGCCCCTCTTTACTAGATGTAAGTATACTTTCTTTTATTTCATGAATTACAAATCATACTAGCATCCTGACTCGTTTGTCTTTATACACGTCTATATATATCACAAGAAGATCACTTTCTCTTCGTATCGCATTTTCACCCCTCAAACGTACCCAAATTAAGCCACCTTATTTCCTACCCAGTCAATTAAAAGCCAACATGAGCAACTCCTCTACTCCCAAGATGGAGTATACACGCCTCGGGAACTCCGGCTTGAAAATTTCCAAGATAATTTATGGAACAATGAGCATTGGTTCACCAGATTGGCAAGAATGGGTTATTGACGAAGCTGCCGCATTGCCCCTCCTCAAGGTTTGCAACCCCACCCTCTCCCCCAAATCTCTTTACTGATTTCGAACAAAATCAGCACGCCTACGATGTAGGTCTAAATACATGGGATACCGCAGATACCTATTCGAATGGATTGTCCGAAGAAATCATTGGCAAAGCCCTGAAGAAGTACAAGATTCCCCGAAACAAAGTCGTCATCCTGAGCAAATGCTACTTCGGAGTCGCGGACGATGGCTCGCAGCCACCTATACCAGCAGTCTCTACCAACGATGGCGATATGGTTAATCGGGTCGGATTGAGCAGGAAGCATATTCTAGATGCCGTTGATCGCAGTGTCGAGAGGCTGGGAACCCATATTGATGTTCTGCAGATCCATAGATTGGATAGGGATACACCGAGAGAAGAGATCATGAGAGCATTGAACGATGTGGTGGAGAGTGGGAAAGTGAGCTATATTGGGGCTTCCAGTGTAAGTGTCAAGGAATAAATGGACGGAAGAGAAGCTCACTGGGAATAGATGGCTGCTTGGGAGTTTCAAACTCTTCAGAATATCGCAGAGAAGCATGGCTGGCACAAGTTCATATCGATGCAGAACTACTACAACCTGTTGTACAGAGAAGAAGGTATGATGTTACCCTACTTTCCACCCCTTGAAAATGCCAACTAACTTCCCCCAGAACGCGAAATGATCCCGTACTGCCGAGACACGGGCGTTGGTTTAATTCCATGGTCTCCAATCGCGCGCGGTGCCCTGGCCCGCCCCTTCAACGACCGCTCCACCACGCGCGAGAAGTCCGACAAAATGCTCGACATGCTAATCCGAAGCAAAGAGTCTGAAATCGATAAGCGGGTAATCGGCCGAGTCGAGGAAATCGCCAAGAAAAGAGGGGTTTCCATGACTACCATTGCAACTGCTTGGTGTCTCAGCAAGGACAAGGTCAATCCGATCATTGGTCTGAGTAGTAAAGAAAGAATTGATCAGGCTGTTGAGAGTGTTCATTTTGCTAAATCAGGGAAGCTGACGAAGGAGGATATTGAGTATCTTGAGGAGGGGTACGCACCTAAGGGGAGACAGGGGTATTGAGATAAGATTATTGCTATTGAATATGTAGCAGCTAAAAGGAAAAAAAAAGATAACTTTCTAGAATTGATTTATGAGACTGATATTAAGGTAGAGGGGCACACAGGTGACTTGAACTGACATGATATGCAGACGGCACTATCATGGCGCTAACCCCCTTCAGTGCCAAGCATCATGTACATATAATACACGTGACACAGGCTGCCCCTGTATAACTATTTACATCAATACTCCACTGCTAGCAAGCTACTTGTCTGAGTAGTCTAGGTATACTATCGACCCTGGTAAGGCAAAGAGGAGACTAAAAGATAGGTAGGCTATCTCTGCATCCGAGAAAAAGCTGTTCGACTAAAGTCATGTGTGTATACCTAAATTCGCTAAAATTAGCCTATGCACAGGCACAGGCACCTGTTCATCATTCCAACAACACTTACCACTTCACGTCTGATAACACAACAGCAAATATACTCATTCCAAATACAACACCGATATCACAGCCTACTATACAACTGGCACCGCGGCGAATATGTCAGATACTGTAGACGCCGCAAAAGCAAAAGCAAAAGCAGAACAAAACCAACGGCTAATGCAGCTCCTCGGGGCGGAGCTCGAGAGTAATCCTGATGCCGATTTGAGTACGATTTTTACTCGATTTCAGCTTGAAAATAGGCTGCCGAAATCCAAGAAGCCACCTCCGAAGAATATGGATTGTTGTGAAACGCTGGTGGCATACGCGAGCGATGCCGAGGTTATATATCCATTATCAGATTCAGTTGAAAGGCTACTCAGGTTTCATAACAGACCCATCGAACCCTCAACTAGCAACTCCAAATCTGTTTTGAAGCCCTCCAGCTCGGATCATCAAAATAGGGGACCTATACCCCCTCCGCCTTCGGGGCCTCCACCCCCGATGAAAGACATGTCGAAAAAGACCCTTGTGCGTTCTTTGAAACATATGATCTCAACGTGTGAGAGGTTATGGATGGACGATGTAAGAGGCGTGGTTCTCAAGTGCAACAACAGCGTCGTTGCAAAGATCATCACTGGGAATGACGATTACACGGAATATACGGCTCTCCAGTATCTTGCTCTACATATTCCAGATGTGCCCGCACCAAAACCTCTTGGACTCATAAAATTCTCTGACGATCGCATAATGTTCATGACGTACTTCCCATCAATGACCCTGGAGCAGGCTTGGCCGAAACTCAATCATGAGAATAAGCTATCAATCCAGCAACAGCTTGAAACTATTTTCAGCCGGTTAAGGAGTATAAGGAAACCAGCCGGTCTCCCGCTTGGAGGCATGAAAGGAGAGGGTGTTAAGGACTGGCACATGGATCGCCGGGAAGGCCTACCGAAGGACTCAATTAAGACGGTTGAAGAATTCGAAGACATGCAGTTTTCCGTTGTTGAATGGCCACCTACAAAAGCATGGACGAAGTTTTTACGCAGCTTTCTTCCTGCGCCAACAACAACTGAATGTGTCTTTACTCATGGCGACTTCAGGACAGCAAACGTGATGGTCGACCAGGATGACAATGAAGATTTTTTTGTGACGGGGATCATCGACTGGGAGACGAGTGGCTTTTATCCTGATTATTTCGAGTCCATGCAGGTACTGTGGATTTTTGATGCCAGAGTCGAAAACGATTGGTGGGAATATCTGCCGACTTGTATTGCTCCTTCTAGCAATCCGGAGCGGTTTCTCGTGGGACGAATCTGGGATTCTTGCATTGGTTTTGGTGCTGCTCCTGTGCGCAAGGCAGAAACTCGCGCGTGCTGAGCCCAACAAGGTGCGAAGTATATTCCATCCAAATAACTAAAATACAAAAACACTAATCTGCAAAATAAGAAACAATACTGGAAACGCGCCGAAGTTCGCCTTCAAATATAGATCGCACTTTGCTCAACATAGATACACTAAGTCCCTAACTCAATCAAAACTCTTCTGACGATCAATGCTCAATATATGGCATGCTCTAAAGGTCCCGTCTCAAAAACCCGGGCCTTTCAGCGCAAAGACTTGGTCTCTTTGCTCCTCAAAATTATCCACATGTTCGAGCAGGCCTTGTTGCTCAAGAGCTTGTATCAAATCCCAAGCAAAGTCTTGACAACCCCACTCAGGGTCTTCGTTGTGGATTATCGCAGTTTTCGCAAAGTCTCTGAATTGCCGAATCTTATTCGTGTCCACATAACCGACAAAATACATATCTTCTCTTCGGGTAGACTTGTACGGATCCGACCTTTTCTCTTCATATTCGTATTCTGTTCGCTTTCCTTTCACATTGCAAATAAGTCCAGGTCCTTTGACCCTTTTCCCGTGGATAAAAATCGACCAGTGCTTGTAGACGAGGTTGTTCCATCGGTACCTGACAATGCTCACTCTGCGCCATTCGTCGCTTGCCGGCACTGCCTCCTGTTCTTGGCTCCCCTCTTCTTCGTCCACCACCTCAGTATCTTCCCACCTGCTCCCGCCCGTAGATTTGTTGATCCAGTAAAATGCTTGCGATGATTCATTGTAGTGGCGTTCCCATTCGTCAGACATTTTGATACGATCGTGGTGCCTACAAAGTGCGCTACCGGTGACATTAATATATATAGGCTGGAGATGGCGTCGTAGTGGAAGACGAGGAAGTTGGAGAAATGATAGATATTCCTTAAAGATATGAACACGATTTGGGCTAAGAGAAGCTTTGGTATGTATTGAGAGATTTTGCGGCAAAAATAATTCAGTAAAAATGGTGGTGCTCTAGTAATGATGCAAGTCAAAGTAGTGTCTTGAAGTGATTATTGTTTTTACTCTCACAAAAAGAACATCAGTCCATCTTATATAGTGCTGAGATATGAACCCAGTCTTGACTTTGTTCTTACTGGGTCACAAGTAGGCGTTTGCATTGTTTTACCGCCACCCCTTGAACAAAAGCCCCAATGCTGCCGAGACAATTATGGGCTCCTTTGACTGGGCCTCGTATCTGGAGGCACACTTCATGGCAGTAGCAAAGAACCGAGCACAATTTGCCGCCCTAACATGTTTAAGCTAGTTGTAGAGCTGTTGTAGTTTCATTCTCAAGTCTTTAATGACAGTAAGTGGCTCGAGATGCCCTGCAGCCAGCATTTCTATACTGCAGGACTAACTGCAGTGGCCGCATATCTGATACAACCACGTTCATGAAAATATAATATCCTAATCATGGCCTTCCAGAGTGGGTGCCGCGCGGCAGAATGTCTCCATAGAGTGTGATCTATGTCGGCGGGAAAGTGATAGCCCGGCAGTGAGACAAACAAGCGCGCGACTCTTGACTATCCCCGCTTATTACATTCATACCTTCAATAGTCTATCGAATTAAAGAGTTTGGGCGTCTATAAACATTAATTTGACTGGGCGATTGGACCGCAAGAGCGAGGTGTTCTATGCTTTTTTCCTCTCCCCGCGCCTCGAAGCGCCAGCCGCGTTAGTTGCTATAGCATGACTGGTCAATTTACGAGAGTTTTAGAGGGTTTATGTAAAATGCCTAACTTCTCAAGTCTTGATAAGCATCTGAGGCCTTTCTTTAAATGCAAAGTGGGGGCATAGTTTAATCACATCACTATCACCAACTTTGTTAGCGTTGGGCGCCTGGTGCGCCACCAGCGCTAACCTATTGCTTACTAATCCTAATCAGGATTCCACATCCTCCTCACTTATAGTTTTGTTCTTTCCTTACTGCTTTAGCCTAATAGTATACATTTAAGACTCAGTCTATTATGTTATGCGCTAGTGCTCATCTATATTATATGCCTCTAATTAGTGTTTACTTTGCAAATTCCCACGTGCGCTTGTCAGCTTAAAATCTGGCTTCCCGCTGGGCCGCTGAGATATGTTGTTTCTCAGCATTCCAGCTCTAGGCTTGGTCGCCCTTCTTCTATACATTACTTACAGGTTTATATTCTATCCTACCTTCTTATCGCTACTTTCGAGCATACCGAACGTACATTGGTCCTCTCCGTTCTCTCCTCTCTGGATTCTCTGGACCCGTTATCGCTGCTCTGAAAACCGCTCCATCCATGCTGCTCACCTCAAATATGGCTCCGTCATTCGACTTGCTCCAAATGAGCTCAGTATAAATGACGTGGATGGATTGAGAAGTGTCTATGCCGGAGGCTTTGAAAAGGGCGAATGGTATTCAATCTTTGACAACTATGGGTATAACAACATCAATGCTCCCTGCGACTAATTGAAGTGCTGACGCCCTGGAAGTGTTCCATGCATGTTCTCGGCCTGGCATTCGCGACAACATTCTGCGCGAAAACGCATGATATCAAATGTCTATTCGAAATCGGTTCTGCACAGCTCTCCTGTTCTTGCTAGACAAGCACAAGTCATACTTTATGACCGTCTGCTCCCTATTTTAACGTTGGCTTCTGCTTCAAATGCTTCTACCGGTATTGAAACACACGAAATTTGGAATTCAACTACCATGGACTTCATCACCGCCTACCAATTCGGCCTCAAAAACGGGAGCAATTTCCTTCAAAACGAATCTGAACGTCGACGTTGGTTTTCCTTATATCACAGTCGCAAAACTTACACGTTCTTCAACCAAGAACTTCCTCGGTTGACCAAATTCTTCAAACTCCTTGGTATTCATCTCTGTCCCACATGGGTTGACGAAGCAAACAGAGAGTTGGAGGCTTGGTGCAAAGAATGCTGTGATGCTACAACGGCTTCTATGAACCAGACCGGCAAAGACTCAGATGTCAGCAATCAGCCCGTGGTAATGGAAGCCATGTTCGCTGGCATTGCGAAAGAAACAAAAACTAAGGGCGATGAATCTGTACTCCATAGCACAACTCTCCAATACCCCGAGCTGAGTATTGCGTCTGAGATGATTGATCACCTGGCGGCTGGGCACGAGACATCTGGCATTACTCTCACCTACATCTCATGGAACCTCTCCCGCGATCTCGCGCTTCAGGATAAGCTGCGCAAAGAACTTCTTACGCTTTGTCCCAACATGTCACTTGCCTCCCCAACCTCTACGAAAAGTATTTGCAATCCGAAAGATCTCGATTCCCTCCCAATCTTGCATGCGGTCATCATGGAAACTCTGCGTCTCCACGCCGCAATTCCAGGCAGCCTGCCGAGAGTGACACCATACCCTTCTTGTACTTTGGGACCATATGAGAATATTCCGGGCGGGGTCCGAGTTCAAGCTCAAGGACATAGTGTTCATCGTAATGCAGAAGTGTATCCTGAGCCAGAGAAATGGGATTACACGCGCTGGCTGGACGATGAGAATGGATATACCGAAGACCAGAGAAGGGAGAGAGACCGATGGTTTTGGGCTTTCAGTAGTGGTGGGAGGATGTGTGTTGGCAGCAACTTTGCTATGCACGGTAAGAGATCTCTACATTATCAATTTTCCCCTCCTTTTCATCCAGAAATGAAATATCCGGAACCATATCACTTGCTGCAACGACAGTTTATGACAATTTCCAAGTTTTTATTGAAGTAATCTACATGAATTCTAACTAGGACTAGAAATCAAGCTAGTTATTGCGGCTGTATACTCGAACTTCAGGACCCATATCGTGAACGATGATGGAATCGAGCAGACCGATGGATACACAGTTGGCCCCGCTAGCAACCAGCTGATATTGAGATTTGAGAAGGTTTAGATTTATAATATAGCTGAATACACATAGTGAATCATTGAAAACCAGATGTTGATAGGAATTATTGAGGTATAGAAATGTCTGGCTTTAAATAGCAATCTAGATCGGCGGGTGAGCCCCGACATGAAAGATCTAATCACGATCTATTGCACCAGCTGCTTTTCCACGACTTGTCACCATTGACAGCGTAGCATCTCTGTACGTCGATACCATTGTAAGCTACCGGCTGGCGGGACTCTGAGTTTTCGCTATTGCTTTTTGGGTTCTGCGCTCCAACTTACCTCTGCCAGAATTTGGGTTTGGCCAGTCCGGCTTCTATTTTCAAGAGGTACTCCGCATCCCCCTTCCTCTTCTCTGCCAGTGCCTGAGGTCATTGGACATGATAGACAGACGTTTTTTCGATCCCAGAAGCTGCTTGCTATCACTTAGACCATGTTCGCAAATTCAATCTCGCGTTGAAAAATAAAATGGGGAGACGTCGGCAAATCTTAAGGAGGGGGGTATATAAGTCATAATAAACAAAAATCTGAACAACTTGCGGCCTGTCAGTTCTCTTACGTCCCTGAGGATATCTTTAACTGAGCTTGTGTCACAGCTGAAAAGCAGGGGGGGCAATATGTTCATCGAAGGAGGCAGCGTATAGAACTGATAGGCCACGGGTTGAGAAACCCTTGTCAGTGCTCCCACCAAAAGTATTATTAACTCTGTGCCTAGCATCTTATACTACATTGCCTTCGCTATTCTACTCTCTTTGGAATTTTCTGATATGAGCTTGTATCGGCGCCGAAAATCAGGCGTGGCAGGATTATAGAAGATATTAAGATGTGGTATGGCTGTATATTACTTTTAGTTATTTTTTATATAATCTCTTTGCTAAATCTGGATCAAGCCTGCAAAACGGGAGTTGTAGTATAATACAAAAGGAATCAAAACACGTAGAGCTTTATTAACTTTTTTTATTCTTTTTTTTTGCCTTTTCTATTTTTATTATCCATTTATTAGTCATCTTCGCTCGACTAAACTTTAGTCAACCCGGCCCGGTCTAGTGCTTCGTAATCAACTTTATTATTATTATTGCCGCGCTAGAATTAAGCGACAGCCCTTTTCTGAACAGCTAGATTTTGATATAGCGCGAATTACTATAAGCTTTAGACGTATAACGAATTTACTACCTAGTATGCGTTTATCTATTTTTGGGTGCTTCTATAAACTCTTATTTCTAAGTCTTTCAGGCTTGTCCTCCTTCTGATTAAGATATAAAGCTATACAGCTCTAGCAAGTTCAAGGAATTTTAGTTATATACCTGCGCTACATTGCAAACGCACTGTGCAATTCTATAAGTTTTTAGTATAGCATTGTAGGCGGGTGAATGAAATTGGGCAGACTCTAGAAGATTCTATATCCGAATTCACAACGCCGAGAACAGCTAACTAAATACCGGATGCCGGTATTACAAGGCGTCCTGGCGGCGAGGTACTTGAAATAATTAAATGCTATTCTAATCAGTATCGCGGGTTGTAAATCTTTCTATCATAGGCTCTAAGGCTGAACTCTCCCAGCTTAACTATAGTCTCTTTCACATTCGCACATAACACTGCTTGCGACACGTAATAAAGTCTTACCCAAATACTCTCTATACAACATGTCCGATGCACGCCCCCTCCCCGTTGTCCTTAGCACTGATACTTAGCTTATGCTAATGTATACTAGCCTTGACGCCTTGAATGCAGCCGGTAGTGTTAGTATCACAGGGATACGGCCTAGATCACGTATTCAGTCGATTTTATCGGTGGTTACGTGGTTGCATTTCTAGGTGTAGAAGAGGTTCTAGCTAAGGTTGCGGCGAGGAGGTGAAGGCCACCTCGCTGCTTAGTCATCGGCGCTAAGGTCACGCGTCTACGTGATATATTTGTCCCAACAGGTAGTCTTTAATAATTTCTCGTCGACCTTAATATCTTAAATACTAAGAGCCGCAATAGTAGTATAACCTCTGTACTACCTTAATAGAATAGTTTATAATAGTCATTACTTGGGCGATAGTATTATTATAGGTTAGAAATATCACGTGTATATATCACGGGATCCACCCCCCTGATTCACATATAGTACGTCACAGACATATTCAGCTATATTAGTAATTAACTTGTAAGGATTAAGCGACACTCTCGTTAAGCGATAACGAAAAGAACAAGGAAAAAAAAAACCAAAAACGAGATTATATTTAACTGCAAGCAAAAAAGCAGTGGGCGGTCATTTTACGTCTCAAGTTTCTTAATTTATCATACTAGGCGCCGACGCCTTTCCAGTATGTTACGATAAACCTATCCAAAGAAAGTTACAAGAGAGTGAAACGACCTTTGCTCGTATAGTATGTGACACTAATAAAGTATTCAAGTCAGTTAACAATATTGGGTTGGGGACTAACAAAGTTAGTAGACAATGCACCCATGACCTCTTAGTTCCTATACACCTCCTTCTCCAATTTCCGATTGCCCCCAACCTTTTCAGTATGCTACAAGCTCAGAACAGAGGGATCAATAGAGGTGTACCTCCGTAGAGAGAACCAGCACTAGCCAAGAGTGTTTGTCACCCGGTTTTTGCTTAATTCATTATATAACCCACCACTTGGGATATGCCGGGGTTTACCCATTATTCACAAGCACACTTTGCCTTACTTGTAGATCGGTATCACCCATAGCACGCACGACAGAGGCCTCTCTACAGTATAACTACCACTGCACTGCACTGCGCTTTGCTTGCCTTGTTTTCACTTTCGGCCAGCGTACCTGCATCTTTATACAAGCTTGCAACAGCTCTTAGGCCCTGACATAGTCTGTAAATTGCTGCCTGCTGCGCACGCCCTGACACGCAGGTGAAGCTATGTCCTGCAATACAAAAGTCACGATACTTCAACTACCTGCTACATTGTTGTCTAATTCTGGCTCTGTCTGGAGTGAGTGAGCCTTAGCGACTGACTTTGTCGACGTTGTTGCACTGTGCGTTGTGACTTGGCTGCGAAGTTGGCTGATGCGAGACTGGAAACAAAACGTCGAACATGCTACATCTGGCCGCCGCGGTTTTTTGCTCCCGCGGTTAATTCTTGACTTCTTATTTTGTCTCTTCACGTGCTTTTCCCGGCTTTCTTGCTTATCTCGGCATGGAAGTACGACTACTACGTATCTTTCCTTTTCAGCTCGCCTGCGGCAGGTCATGCTTAAGTTTTGCTATCAAACCTGGTTGTTAATATCGCTATTAACATCAGTACATACGAATAAAACATGCCGTCGTAAGACGGCACAGGCATTTGCACGCCAAGTATGTCTCTCAATTCGGAGGTTTCATCACGCTGGAAGACCTCCTTTTCGCCACGACATCGTGACAGCTCCCCATTATATAACAGGCTCGAAGTCAGCTTCATCATGACATATGCCGCTTATCTCGGGGACTTAGGTACATTCATAAGAGATCATCTTCATTGCTTATTGCTCACTACCAAGATACGTCTTTTATAGTCATGGGCAAACAAGAATGCAAGATACACATCCCAATCCAAGGCCACCCGAAACTCCAAAATGACACCGACGAGCGCCATAACAAACAAACCCACCCATATATGATACACAGGTAAATTGAACGCCCAAGAAAGTTTCCAGAACATCCAACTCAGAACTTGCTTACCATCATTCGCGTTGACAGTATCTTCCTGTGCCTACGGCACTGAGCAAAAAGAGACATCTAGCCAGTCATAGAAACATCGTCATCGTCGTCGTCCTCTTCGTCATCGTAATATCCCTCATAAATTCCTCATAATCATTACCATCCGCGTCCTCATCATAACTAATGTTCTTGTTGTGGCACTCATCGCAGGGTTCAAAATCTCCATCGGGGCTGTTATCATTTATCTGGCAGACAGCGCAATTGCGCACACGATCATTCTCTCTATCAAAACCTTCATCCGGCTCGAGCCAGAGAAAATTGCCGTTGAAGACATGTGCGTCAGAAACGGGCTCGAGATCTTGATTGGTAGCAAAATGCTAAACAAATATCAGTCTTCTAGCGAACAGTGAAGTTGCACAAAATTTGGTGACATACCATTTGCGATCCCTCAGCTCCCTGGTCGCCATAGTTGATTTGGGCTTCAGTGGCGTTGACAACATAGCCTCCAATGTGGTTGTTGTCGGTATGGACATCTGGGACCTTGCGGCGCTCTTCAGCGAGGCCCAAAAGCAAGGCTGCGAACTCATCGGGGTGGTCATCGGTGCCTTCGAAAGTCTGCTGATGATTCTTGGAACGAACAGTCAAGTTGCTGTTGGACATTCCCTTGGCACTGGAAGGCTCGCCGGTAGGGTTCAAACTACCAATCAAGGGGCTGGAGAGGTGTTCAGCTGCAACTGTACTGTGAGTGGCAGAGAAGGAGGTAGAGGGTCCATCATTGTCTTCTCTGTAAACAAATCTCCGTGCGGAATCCTCGGCGCTCCCAGAGATCTGGTGAGCATCTTTGGGACGGGCAGTCAAGCTGCCGAAGAACTTGTGGTTTGCAGAAGCTTTGTTGGCACCAATGTCGGCTACCGCATTGGCCTGGAAGGTTGAGGGGTCTTCTGGGGCGGCTGCTCCGGGGACAGTTGTACTATGGGCAGTCGAGGTGACGGTCTTGGAGGAGCCAGATTCAACGACAGAGGACTACATTCAATGTAAGCAAAAGAGCAACAAAGTTAGATCATTAAGGACTTGCCATCACGCCAGTGTTCTTCCCATGGTCCTTCGAAGCGCGGCGCTCCTTTTGAGACAGCCAGAATTTGCGGTACCTGCCACCACGATCATCGTTCATCTATTGCCATGATCAGCCCATTTGCTCAAAATTACAAAGTTATGTGGGAGTGAATGCAATGCGGTAAAAGTTGGAAATTGCGAGGGCTCGCTGGACGGAGGATTTGAGAGTATACACTTACATCGTCCAGCGCAAGCTTGATCAGATCACTCCGAAGACTTGACGCATCTTGGGCGGGTATATGAGGAGGAATGGACAGCGAGCCAAGCATAGCAAGGAAAGCATCCTGGGAACCCTCTTTCAAGGCGTCCACGTCCACTGACGGATTCTCTGTGACCAATTCATGGATAAAATTGACATAGCCTCCGGCCTGATGAAAAGCACCAAGGTCATTGTAGTGCGGCAAGACATAATCTGCGGTAGGTTGTGGCTCCGACATTGCGGCTTGCGAGGGCGATGGCGATGGCGATAAGTTTTGTTCTGTGTTGGGGAGAAAAGGTTGGGTATGGAAGAGGTTGTGGAACTGAGTTGGGGATAGAAGGGCGAGAAAAGCGGGTGGACCACCACATACAGTAATTCACATCTCGAAAAAACATGCTTGCTCCACTTTTCCAATCTCTGCCTTTGCTTCCGGTCCCGAGCTCTTTCCAGAGGCATCGTCTTGCTTTGGGCGATGAGTTGAGAGGCAAGATTCGCAGGAAGCCTGGATGCTTTAACCACTTTGCGTTTTTAGGAGCAATGAAAACGGCGCAGTATATCCTCATGGTTCAATGCCTCAATCCAGGAGTGCACGAAGCCGTTATAGTAGATAGCCAGCTTCCCTAGACCTCGAGCTATTGAGAGCTTTCCTCTTACACTTCAGCTAGAACCAACATGGAATGGAACTACCTTTCAAATGAACAGATATGTCGAAGGTCGAGATGTGTATTACCAACTACTTTGGAGAGAAAATGAGTTGCACCATAGTTATTTCATCTAGTTTAATGGCTCGAAGACGCCATTTTCTGACTTATGAGTTATATGCGTTGATGTCCTTGGTGCAAGTAAAGTAATCCGTCCACGGCTTGCTAGCTCAATCATCAAGTTCTGCTTATCTCTAAGTGCTCTCCCTTGCTCATATCAAAATGCGAGATTATAATTCAACCTTTGCAGATATACCTACAGAGTTGAGGAGAATGAACCAGAGACCCAGGCGTTACAGTTACATTTAGACCCAGGATCGATCTGGCATAAGAAACGAGTTTTGATATAAAGCCTGGCCACGGGAGACAAGTGACGCTAAAGCAAAATTGACAGACGCCATTTACCGAGCAAGCGTTATGGTGAAGTTAAGTAGATAATAGCAATCGAGTATTTTGAAGTGAACATTAAAGGACTTGGAATTTAAGATCTTCTGTCCGCATACAGATTCCGAAACTACAAAGTGAGAACATCTAACATGAAATCCGATTCTTCCTAATCTTCGCGTGATTAAACACCACCTCATCCATCTATTTCTCACCATCCTCTAACCAAGCATCAACCGCCTCGGAAGAAAAAAGCGTCTTCTTTCCACTTCTCTCCTAGCCTCTGGACCCTTCGTCACAATCCCAAGACCATCAACATCCTTCCCTTCCCTCTCTCTCCATATTCCA
>QGMG01000730.1:0-19462 GCA_007825325.1 Lachnellula cervina | reverse complement strand
GGGGCCCTGAACGGCGTCGGCGAGACGCTGGATCTCAGGTCCGCCTTGACGTGCGGTCTGAGCGTGCTGGGCGATGGGCCGTGTAGTCAGACGACGGTGTGCTGCGCGAACACTGGGTCTGGTGTAAGTTCCTTCCCGTCCCGTCCTGTCCTTTAAGAAGCCACGGCCAGTCGAGCATCCCATCCCATCACCTCAATTGGATTGGATTCATAGCAATCGATGGATGTTATGCAACGAGGAGTACTGGAGATGTGATGTGATGAAATGAAATAAGTTTTTGATGATCACCTTGCTTACATACCCCCGCGCAATAGGACCAGACCTGCAAGTCCCAATCCGGGTCAAACATCCAGATCACGCTGCCCGTCGCCGCTGGCATCCTCGGTGTCGCTTCGAATCTCGGAGCATCGACCTCGAACTAAGCGTTCTTTCGTCTTCGACGCTTACCTTCCCAACCGGACCAATCTTGCAAAGCACTGACTTGTACAAATGTTGGCGCTCGATCATAGAATGAATAGGAGAGGTTTGGGATACGGGATATGGGGGAAGCTGTGCTGGAGAAAGAGAGAGATGTGTAGAAAACCTTTTCCTTGTTCGTCTATCTGTTTGTTGAGAGAAGATTACATTATTCTATTCTAGGGTGAAGATAATAATTAGGTGCTGTATTGTATTAGTGGATGAAGATGATTGAGAAAGGAATGGAATGGATTAATCAGGCTAGAAAACGATGTGCCGCTTAGCTTCCTCTCCTCGTGCTCTGCTGCGAATTGAAAAACGGGGAGAAGTGAATGATTCGCATGTAAAGCACGCATTCTTTCAACTAAATCAACTAAGATGAAGTTTGTTGATGTGGAAATACTTCTCTCACATGCTCGAGCGATTGATCGGCACCCACTGCATGTGATTCGATTCTATCGTACTGCAATCTGACCCCCCACCGACTCTCAACTATCCAAAGGCACCGTATCAGCAAACAGCGAGTCCATGAAAGCCTCCGGATACCTCGCCCCTTGCACCTCGGCCCTCTCGACCTCGGCCCGAATCTCGCTCTCCTCGCTCTCGCTCAACTTGACGTCTAGCGCCCCCAGATTCTCCTCCAGATACTTGATCTTCTTCGTGCCCGGGATCGGGATGATGTCCTCGCCCTGCGCCAGCAGCCAAGCGAGGGAGAGCTGGCCCGGCGTGCAGTTCTTCTTCTGGGCGAGCGCCGAGATGTTGTCTACGAGCTTCAGGTTCTTGGGGAAGTTCTCGGCGGAGAAGCGCGGCGCTCTAGTGCGGAAATCGCCTTCTTCGAAGTCGGAGGGGGAGCGGTAGGCGCCGGTTAGGAAACCGCTGGGGGGTGTTAGTGGGTGTTGCAAGGATGGTTAGATAGTGAGGTGGTTGGTGAGTGACTAACCGTCCAAGAGGAGAGTATGCTACGATTGCGACGCCGAGTTCCCGGCACGTCTTGAGGAGATTGACGGATGGGTGCTCGATGTCAATGGCGAATGGGGAGTATTCGATTTGCACGGCATCGATATGGTGGACTTTGCAGGCGCGGCGTAGGGTATCGGCCGAGACCTCACTGAGGCCAAGGTACTTGATCTTTCCCTCACTGATAGATAATAGTCAGCCAATGAAATAAAGACGTGAAACAAAATAACAATACGAATCATAGGATCCAGGTACTGTATATACGTACTTCTTCAATTCAACCATAGCCTGCACAGTCTTCTCAATCGGAACCTGCTTGTTCACCCTATGGCAATAGTAAAGATCAATCTGCTCAACGCCCAACCTCTTCAAACTCCTCGCACACGCCTCCTTGGCATATCCCGGCGAGCTGTCAACAGATCTCACGCCATCGACATTCTTATTCCCGAATTTCGTCGCCAGGAAGATCTGCTCGCGCTTGCCCGTCCGCTTGAACCACTTGCCGAGCAGATCCTCCGAGTCCAGGTACATGTCGGCAGAATCCCAGTTCGTCTGTCCGAGCTCCAGCGCCCGGTCCAGGACCTTGAAGCGCTCTTCGTCGGGCTCGGGCTTGCCGTAGAAGGCGGACAGGCCCATGAGGCCGAAGCCCTCGGCTACGATTTCGGGGCCGTTTTTGCCTAGCTTGCGGGTTGGGAGTTGGGGAGGAGCCATTTGTTGGAAGATAGACAGGTGGAGTGGGAGGGGGATTGGTGGTGGGGTGTAGTGTAGAGTTGGGGGGTAGTGAGAGCGAGGGGACTGTGAAATGGAGAAACAGCAGAGGAAAGGCTTTGGTTTATACCCTTACGTAGACAACCAAGACATTCAATAAACCCACCAGATCTGCCCCCGCCTCCCCCCTTGCCTTGGTGGCCAAGTCGCCATGACTTCAATCCCAGCAAAGCGGAGATATCAAATGAATCCCGATAGCTAACGCCGAATTGAACAACGACGACTGCTCACAGCCCACCCAGGGTATTCGGAAGATCCGGATTTTAGCTTATTAACCACGTCCACGTCCACTCCACTACTCCTCTCCCTACTCCTTACAAATGCTCAAATGAACAAGCAGCTGCAGCGGCTGAATACTTCCAAGCTGTATGTACAGTATGGCATCGGCACTCTACGCGGCAAATGATGAAGGCTCGGCTCGCCCACGCCTCCTCTTCTCCAACTGAAATAATCTTTATCGATGACGAACATAGCGGGGTGATTGATGGTGGGGTAAGGCCCGCAGCACGTGATCATCTCTATTCCTGTTATCAGGTCAGGTCAGGTCAGGTCAGATGAGGGTGAAGATGTGTGTACCTACCTATACCTCCGTATTCTGCGGTCTATGTAGTGTATCTAGGAGGTGAAGTGGGATCTTATATAAGTAAACGCTTTTTGAGTGCCGCGAACTAACCCCCACCCCCATACTAAAAGCTGACATTCCGCTACTTGTGCATTGTTCGAGGCACATGTAATATTATCAAGGCATGTTTATTAAGAGATCAGAGAGACACACTTCGTATACTCACCGGAGATGCTGAAAAATCATCAAATAAAGATTATCAAAAAGGGAATATCAAACAACTTTACACGAAAGCAGACTTACTTGATTAAAGACATGCCGTAATGTCAACCAGATTCCAATTCCAAGCAGAATCTTTTTTCTCTCTCTAAAACTCATTCTTTTTTACACAGAAAAATAAGAAGAAAATAGATTCTATAGCCAGATCCCAGGCCTAACAACGAAAAATTAATATTCAAACAATTAAAATATCATCTACCAACCCAGCATTGGCAGAACTATTTACAATACACGCACGCACGCGAGCTCGTCTCATACACAAACACACACACAAATCATTCACCCCAATCTATTTCTCAGCCGCACTCCCCTGCTTCATCCCCGGACTCCCCTTGATATCGCTCTCCAACTCATCGTTGGGCTGGTCGTGCCGTGAGTACATCTTGTACTCGATACTGTCCTTGAAGCTCGTTTTTCCGCTCTCGACTTCCTTGCGGGTTGCTGTGAGTTTGGATTTTGGGAGACCCATGGATTCGAGGAATGCTACGGCTGTTGGGGTTGTATTAGCACGAGTGGTTGGTTCTGGGAAAAGGGCAACGTACAATCTTTCCACTCAACCTCCTTTCTCTTATTATCCCACTTCAACTCTCCAGCCATGATATCAATAACCTTTGGTAACGCCTCCAACGCGGCCTGTGCATTCAAAAATGCAAGACGGGTTCTGCGGGCAATGACATCGACAGCTGTCTGCGCGTACTCATGTCTAACCGCGTATCTGACCTCACCATCGATGAATGGGTAAAGCGGACTAATCCTTTCTCCACGAACAGGGAAACGCGCTTCGGTGGGACTGCTCAACGCAGCAACAGTCCACGCTCTATCACCATAAGATTCGGTCAAATGCTTCGCAACATCTGTCTCAACGCCAAAATGCTGTATCAAGTTGATGAACAGCGTCTTGCTGAAGCCGTGCGCACCAACAAGCTTAACTTGGTGCGTTTGGCATGTGCCATTGAGACGCGCGCCGTCATTAACCATTTCAGTTCCAGAGACATCGGGAGCGTTGGGGAAGGGTACGGGCTTGAGGGCGAATTCCTTGATGGCTTCGTCAACACACTCTTCCGCCATTTGGCGGTACGTTGTCCATTTTCCTCCTGCACAGGTGAGGAGACCTGCTGGAGAAACATTTATAAGATGGTTGCGAACGAGGGATTCGGTGTTCTTCGCATTGGGATCCTTGACGAGTGGACGGATGCCGGACCATGCTGCGAGTACGTCGCCGCGGCGGACGTTGATGTCGGGTGAAAGGTAGCGTCTGATTTCAGACAGGATCCAGTCGATTTCGCTTTCTTGTGGTATAGGATTCGCAGCGATTTCACAGGGCGCGTCGGTTGTACCGGCGATGGTGTTGCCCTGCCATGGCAGGAAGAAGATTACTCTTCCGTCTGAGGTTTTGGGGTCAATGAGACCCATCTTTTGAGGACTGTAGTAACCTGGCAGAACGATGTGGACTCCGGAACTGGGGGCAACGATTTCCTTGACTTTTTCATCATCCATTTGGCGGATCGAGTCTGTGAAAGGTCCTGTGGCATTGATGATACCCCTTGCCCGGATGACGAACTCTTCGGCCTTCTTTCCGTTCTTTTCTTGAACTAAATCCTTTACACGGGCCCCGCAAAGCTTTCCAGATGCATCTTTTTCCAAGCCGGTAACTTCAACGTGGTTGACAACAGTAGAGCCGTACAATGCAGCCGTCATGGCTAGTGAAACGTTCATTCTCGAATCATTGTGAGCTCCATCGTAATAAACGAGAGCTCCAACCAAGTTCGTCCTCTTCAGCATAGGGAAGGCATCTAATGCCTTGCTCTTGGTAAGAAAGTAAGAACTCTCAATTCCTTCCGCTCCAGCCAAAAAATCGTAAGCCTTCGTTCCAGCCCAGTAATATGGAGCTTTCCACCACTTATCCAGTGGCAGCATAATAGGAAGCCAACTCGACAAATGCGGCGCCGTTTCCAAGAAGAATTTCCGTTCCCTCAGTGCCTCCTTGACAAGGGCATATTGGTTGTAATCCAACTCGAATACCGCCTTCTCCAGATACCGCACACCACCATGTACCAGCTTCGTACTCTTGCTACTCGTCCCACTTGCAAAGTCATCCCTCTCCACAATTGCAACCTTCAAGCCTCTTGTCGCGGCATCGAGTGCGACACCCGCGCCGGTGGCTCCAGCTCCAATAATTAACAAATCATACACATCATCCTCATTCGGCGGAGCAGCTTCAGAGCTCTGCTCCGCACTGTTGCCAGCAAGCAGACCTGAACCACCACTCCGCTTCAAATCCGCAATCTGCTCCTCTCTTGTCTTGACTTTCGGGAATCGTGGTGGACGAAATCCACCTTCGGCGCCGTATCCAGGGGGAGGTACCGCGGCGGGGTCTGAGCCGGGGATATTGAGAGGTCGGTAGGCATAGTAGAGGGAGCCACCGCCGACGAGCGCAGCTCCCGAGGTGTAGAGGAGGGGTTTTGCGAGGCGCTGTCGGAATGCCATGGTTTGTTGAGGGAGGGAGGGTGGAGGGGATGAGGAGGAGGATGAAGAGGAGGACGAGGAGGATAATCAGGAGGATAATGAGGATGAAGAGCGAGAGGACAGATGGAGAGGGAAAAAAGGGATAGAAAAAAGATGAAGGTCACGACGTGGGTAGAATTTTGGCTTGGAGGCTGGCGCTGATTTGTGCCAAAAAGAGCTAGCAAGGTATACGAAGTATCAACCCGCTTTTGACGGTGCTGGCCAAGGTAGGAAAGCCGATCTCAGTTTCAGAGGACGGTTTAATTGATATTCAGGGCGGAGATGTTCATAAATTGAGTTGGAGGTGGTTGAAGGTAAATCTGTAGCTAAAGTTGAAGATGGTAGACTGCAGGGCAACTGCACGGAGGAGTAAATGTGGGCAAAAGACGTGGTGTTTGGGGATGGAAAAGGATGCAATTGTTGTTCTGTAAATAACCACGCGGGATGCAAAAGTCCGGGGCTGCATCAAATCCACCCCACCCTGCCCGATTTTCCGCCAATCATAGAGCAGAGCGAAAGATAGGTAGTCGGCAATCCTTCCTCGGGACACCTTCCACGCGAGAATTCCCCAACACTCGTATGAAATCATCACGACAAATTTGAGTCTTCACTCTTTCTCTTTTCATTTCTTCTTCCCTCTTCGCATCTCGCGACCGGCACCCGGCTCTTATCATCCTACGCATATTATTTCAGACTATTGATACTAGTCACGTGCACTCGACGCGTTGATAAATAGCGTCGCGCGTCGCTGCATCTGGAATCTCTGGGCTTACCGTGTTTCTGTGCTCCAAGTAGTAAAAGCTCTGGACTATTGTTTCTCGTAATTTCCTCGCTGAATATGGTGGTTGGCTGGCTGGCTGGTTGTCTTGGTGGCAATTACCAACCAACTCAAGGCTCACTGCGAGGCCTTTCTTGAGTCGCAATCTACTCCGTACTACAGCTCATTGTTGACGCCAAAATTTAATATTTTTCTAGGCAGGCAGGCGCTCTGCGACCGGAAAGAATTACAGCATCCTAGTGGAAACACGAGATGTTCTTCGGGAATCTTATACTCGTGGCTTGACGGACCGATCCTAGCCCTGCCTCAGACCTGAAGGCAAGCGCTGGCTGTGAAGGTCATGCAAGTAGCCTATCCTACTACCAGTAGAGGTTTTTGGAAGAGTGTTCCGCGCAAATGTTGGTGTCAAGGACACCTGGATTCGGCGCCTTGCATGGCAAACAAATCATGGCCGATTCGAGTTCTGATACAATGGTACAATAGGGTATGATAAGTGCTGTGGTCTTGCCCCAAACATCGTGATTCTGCCATGCCAGCTGTCCTGGCTGGATTGTCTCTTTCACACTGATACAGAAAGTCGAAAGAAGTCAAGAAATGATGGAGTACAATGAGGTACTAAGCGGACCGAAGCGCCTGGAACACACTACACGAACAATCTCGAGTCCAACCGGTCACAAGTTCAACCCGGCGATCTATGTGCTGGGTGCATTGTCTGGCTGCCTCCCAAAAAAGCCTTCGATAGTGAGATACGATGTAGCTGTCGTGGGTGTGAGGGAGCAGAAGAACTCCGAGAAGGTGGTTACAACCACCCGGTCGTCGTCCTCAGGCTCCGCCAACGACCGAATTCTTTTGTTCCTGGGGATCTGATTTGTGATATCGCGTGCGTACGTATTCTATACCTTCCTGTACCGATCAGAGTTAAAATAAGTGCAGATGACGACCTTCAACGGCAAAGACCTTGATACCTACCTCGCGGAAAGAGCTCGACGGCATCATCTCCAGTCTTCAATTCCCATACACCGACCGGATTTAGCACCCGCCTCTGACGGCGCGCCACATCTCTATCTCGAGAAAGACACAATGTACAAACAATCCTATGTCAGGCTAAAACACATTTACCAAATCGACGCAAGCAAACTCTACACGCTCACCGGGAAAAAGTCTCGCGCTTACGAACTCCGCCTTTGGGAACCGAGCTATAGCACGTTAATGCGTCAGTTTGGTCTTGAGTTAGAGAACTGGCACGACACGGATACGATATCTCAAACTGCTACAGAAAGACTGAATGTTCTTGCAAATCCGCACTGGTATCGTTCTCAACATGAACTACAACGCCAGCCTGGTCACATTTCCGCACTTGCAAATCACGAGACTGCAAATGACGTTGAGCTAGATTTCTACCAGCAACCGCATGCGTCAAATCACTATTCACGCTCGCAAGAGGCGAATTGGGATGCTTGTTATCAGTCTTTCGATCAGAATTCCGTCGACGCTTGGCCTCACACGCAATCCAATCATGAGCTGAGACCGCTGGGCGAAAAGATTCGGTCTCCTCAGACTGGATGGCTCCTGACTCTGGTGCATTATGCTGTTTTCGTTTGTATTCTATGGATTTTCTGGCCATTCCTAGTTCTACTAGCCATTTTCATATTGACTGTGGTGTGTTCTAATCTTCTCATTCGTATTCTGAGGAAGTTCTGGCACCTCCTCGTCTTATTAGCATCTATTATATTGGCTATGGTGGTTTATGCTCTTATCGGTTGTATTCTGTGGAATTTCTGGCGGTTCTTCGTCTTACTGGTGTTTCTTCGATTGCTATGCAGTGGACAATGAGTGCCTCAAGTCATGTCTTTGGCCGGATGTTGAGAACCTTTTACTTGGGCCAAATGTGAACTCCTCGAACCATGCCATTCGGGGTCAACTGGGCTTAGTTTGTATGGCAATGGATAATGGGGCAAACCAGGCTACACGTGCGCAAATCCGTCATTCAACACTACTAAATGGAACGAAATCTTTTCAGGAAGAAGTCCATAATCAGAGGAGAGCATAACATGAAATGTATAATTATAACATTCTCCTTGCGCAGCAGCGGTGCACAGAAGAAACAGCTCATAGTGGCTTTGGTTCCGCGGGGCCAATTCCCATCCCCATGAGCTGAGCGTTTCGTAGCAGCCTACAGCTGCAAATATCACCAACATATCCTATCGGGCGGGCAAGTACTCCTCTCTGTCACAGAGTCGCCTCTGAGAGAATTGTTATGTTCATGGCTTCGTGAACCGCCTCACCTCAGATGCGACCCCAAGCGCTGATCCCGTGAGCCCATGCAGACAGCCTACAGCCTGGCAAACCACCAATCAAAAGCCTCCGAACCGTACCATCCACACACCTCACCATCCCCGGATGTTGGCTGGCAGTGCGCGATCAATGCGGCCCCCTGCCTGCAGTACAAACGGATAGAGTAAGGCTGATTCGAGCTGCGTGGCAGAGAATAAAGCTCCTCGATATCTATTGCAGCCCGATCCATCAATATCATTACATTCTTTATCATTTATTCGTTCGATGCTTTGATACTTTGTTTGCGCTTTTGATTTCATGTAATTCCCCAAAATACGCTTCAAGATATGTCCACGTATGATCATTACGATGATATTCTCTCCCCAGCCTTGTGTAACCCAACCCCGCCTCGACGTTCAACGTCGAATAACGCATCATTTGAACGAAAAAAGCTTCGAGCTGGCGATCTATGCGTCGGCTGCATTGTCTGGTTACCTCCGAAAGGCCCACTCGATAAGAGCATCAATTGCCTAAAATGCCCAGCGCGGGAAGAAATGGAAGACGGCGCGTACAATCACCCCGTAGTAGTTCTGAAGATCCGCCAGAAAGAGAATTCAACAGCTCAAGGCGATCTAGTCTGTGACGTTGCTAATGTAAGTCCTTGTCTCTAATTTTGAAAGAAAGCAAGGTTTCAATAGCTGATAAAATCCATATAGACGACGTCCTTTGGCAGCACGCCATTATCAAAATACAACACCAAGAGACAATACCTAGAACCCTCCCTCCCCATCTCCCAACCAGGCACCGATGACAATGATGGAACCCCCCACCCCCCCACTACCATCAAGCAACTCCATCTCGAACAGCCCGATCCCTCGCGCACGAAGCACATGAACAAACAATCCTACGTCCGGCTCAACCACATCTACCGCGTCGAAATCTCCAGCCTCCGCACCTTCGCCAAGAACAAGACCGCATCCGCAAAGGAATGCCGCGCCTACAAGCTCAGGCTAGATCAGGAGAGCTACGGCGTCTTGATGCACGACCTGGGCCTGGGCCTTCCCACCTCTCTGTGGGAAGACTCGGCTACGCTGTACGAGACGGCGGCTCGTCGACTGCTCGAGCTTGCCAGCTCGGGCGGCGGGACACGGCATAGCTGGACGTCGGCGGTTCTGCAAGCACAGGCTGATTCGGGATCCCGGCTTCAGAGCTACAATTACAATCGCACCCAGCAACCTCAACCCCAACGCATCGCCTATCCTCCACGCACCCCGCACCGCGTCGTCTCAGCTCCTACGCACCATACCCATACCCATACCCATACCCCACCAACCACGCGAACGACAACAACAAGCCCATACCACCAAACCCGCAACCCCCCTCTCCCAGCAGCAACCTCAACCTACAATCCCCCCTCTCTTCCTACACATCTACACCCAGCTCCTCCGACACGCAATTACGGCACGCTTCACGGTTACCCAGCCACGCGTCGCGCAGAAGAATATACACATACCCGCGCCAGTTATCCCCAGCAGCGCACATACATCCCGCCTTCATCTGGTGCTCATGCTAATGCCCATGGAGATGGAAACGGAAGCGGGGGTGGTAGTTGGTGGAGCAGTCTTCTGGTGGGCGTTGTTGTTATAGGGGGGCTGGTCTGGTGGTCTGGGTGGGATGGGAAATTGGGGATGGGGCTTGGATGGTTTTGAGGGTATGATGTGATGTGATGTGAGGTAAGGCGGGGGATAATAGCGCTGGTATTCATATCTGTTTTGTGTTATGTTGTGTTGCTGCGTTTTGTTACCGGTCTTGAACGCATAATCCCAAGGAAATGTAATTTTCGCGAAGATGTATATCCGCACGCAGAGCTTCAGCTTCCAGGCCAATTCTATTTCATTTCCATTCTCACAAACACACCTCGCTCGCCATTCATTGCGTGAGAACAAGCCCGCTGCGAAAGCTTGAGAATGCATCGCATCCTCCTTCTACTTCCAAAACACATCGTTCTTTCACATGTTATAGGTGGCATACCGGTACATCCCAACAATAACCATAACTCGCCTTCCTTCCTTCCTTCCTTCCGTTCTTTCTTTTTCCCCTCTACGAAGTATTTCCGAACCAACAAACCCGCAGACAGTCACAGAAAAGCCCCAAACCATTACTCCGTGCCCCCGCCATCCATTCCTTCATTTCAAACAAAGCAGATCTCTAAACTACATACGTGCCTGAATTCCAGCCAGCTAGTACGTTCTCCACCTTTGTGTCAACACCATTTGGCCGTATAACATAACCCCTTTCTTCAATCATTTCACGTCAAGCCCTCTGTCCCAGCTACTCTAGAGAGCCACTTCTCTTCTGCAAACAAACAGCTTCTAGAACATCCATAGCCAGCGTCAGCGTCAGCGTCAGCGTCAGTACCACAGCTCCTACAAAAGCCAAAACAAAAACTCAAATCCGTCCATCTGAACATCGCACCGCACCGCACCAGCCAGGACTAGGCCCAGGAAATCTAACCTCCCCCAAATAACTACTTATCCAGGACTCTCTTCTACCCTCTACTCTACTTTACTCTACTTTACTCTACTCTACTCTACACAACACAGCAAATCAAAACAAAACAAGAAGAAAACCCCAGCTTGCTAGTAACATAACATAACATAACATAATATAACCGGATACGACCCCAACCCCCCCCCCCCGCCGGAATCAATACTCCCCTTGGCCTCTTTCTCCAATATATCTAAAGCGGGCATCCATCCATTCATTCATTCATTCATTCATTCTACGCACACATCGCAAAGTCCAAGCAAGCACTCCTTTCGTAGACCCCCAACTCAGTCTTTACTTACTTACATACTGTAGTAACAATGCCCGCCCGCCCGCTGGGTATACTATACTATACATAAGCGTACTGTACACTTGTCAGGTGCCAATCAAAAACCACGACTTACTTTCCTGCCCTGCCCTGCCCTGCCTTGCCCTGCCTAGCCTCCCTACCATCATCCGCGAAGACCTGGAAAAACAGTACAGTACTACTAGTTTCACCAAGGGATCTTGATTGCTTGCCCACTTCAGCACAATAATAATTTGAATAGTCGGGCTTCACTTCACATTTGCACACTTTTTCTTGATTGAGGCATGCTTTGGAAGAATTTCTTGTTTATGCATTAAAGGCTTACTAGCTTGGCTCATGAGTGCGTTGCCGCATTAAGTATTGTTCTCCCATCCCAACCCCTTCTCTAACACACACATGCGCGCGACTTGCTTTTAATTCCCCACCCCACCATCCATCCATGATATAATACCTGCTAAATTTTTACAATACCCTTAAAACCAGCAAAAGCAATCCCGCGATTTCAGGCGTGAGCCATGCCGCATGTCTCATGCTGTAATTCCTCCGCAAGCCGATAAGAAAAGATGGTGGTGCTCTTTATACAAATCCAATTATCAATAAGCACATCGCGCGCAATTTCCTGCTCCCCGTCCCTCTTTTCCCATCCCGGGGAGGTTTCATGAAAATGCAATCAATGCCAGCCGTGAGTGAGAGGAGCAAAATATAGTATTCAATCAATAGGAATTTTTGAAAGAAAAGATGAAAAAAAAAAGTCCAGGATCATATTGATGATCATGTTGAGCCGTCCGGTAACTCCGAGGGCCCTGAAAAGGATGCCGAAAATCAATCGCTAAAACGCTATTCAAAGTGGGTATCAAATCAATCGATGGGTCATTCGTGAAGTGAGGACAACGTAGGTGTTTAGTGTCGTATGAGTCATGGTAATATGTTTTGTCCGGCATAGGCGGACTTCAGATGGATGGTGCTGGAATACTTGCTTTGTCCTTAGAATGCGTCCAAGCGAAAATGTCAAACTTCTCCTTCGATGGTACAACAGGTGGGAAGCTGTTCTGTCCCTCAATAGGACTGCCCCTTGGCTGCAGGTTCTCCCGAGGCTCAAGTAGCAGGCTCTTGCGATAGTACTGCTGAACATTTTCATGCTCAGAAGTCGATTTGACGCGAACAATTTGTGCTTGTATCCATTCTTGCATCTCTGGAATCTCCGCAAGACGGTATGGAATTTGGAAGCGTTGGAGCTCACCAATGATCTTTGCCGTTCTGGTGTGCTTATCGAAGTTGATGACGGGCATGCCATCGCTGTCCCCGACTCCAGGAAGTTGCTTTGTTGCGGGGTTACCAGCGTCGACAAAGGTCAAATCCGTGAGGTAGGTCCCGACGAAAGGGAGACAAGGAGGGACATGGTCATGGAGACGCCTTCGAAGAGTAGCGTAGTTCTTGTCGGGTTCGACAATAGCCTGTAGACCCTTTAACATCTCCTTTCGCCTTTGTGAAACCACATCCCAGGTTTTCTTGAGTCGGACGATGGTAGAGGAGTTCAATGAGCAGATGATAGCCATCAGCGAGTCGTAGTTGTTGAGCTCAAGGCACTTTTGAGCAATTTTGATCCAGTGCTTGATGATCACTGCTCGCTTCTTCATGTCCTCGTATTGTAGAATGGTGTCCGCTACCAAGTTGGAAAGATCCGTGGAAAGAGTCGACATTGCTCGAACATTAACCGCGTTGGATCCGGATCGCTTGGTCCACTCGGAGCCTAAAAGCTCTTCTGGCATGATTAAGCAGAAGATGTTCATCTCCTTGATAGTCAATTGCCTAGCTAGCTCGAGAGGGTCAAAGTCTAGAATAGTTGGGTTGCTTCCGCCCATTTTCCAATTCTTCAGGACACCTACTTGGCTTTTTGTCAGGGTCGTTGGAGGAAGCGGGGTATCGGCTGGAATGTACTGCGAAATAGACGTCGAAGTTTTCCCGATAGAAGAAACAAGGCGAGGAACGAGAGGTCCCTCGATCGATGTCACCTTCTGGGCTAGCTCCAACAGTCTTCGTCCAGCGGCGGGGAGAACCTTTCCAAGCTTCTCTTTCGCAAATGGCTCTATCACTACAAGTGATTCCTGATCCGAAAGGTCGCGCCAATGGGATTCTAGCCAGCCCTTGAAGACATTGTAAACGCGTAGCCGTACTGGTCCTGCGATATGAGGACTCTCTGCAACGTAGTCAAACCGCTCAACCAAAGCTGTGGCTAAATCGATTGGTGTAACGAACAATCGAAATGTGAGGTAAAAGGTCGAAACAAACATCGCGTCTGGAGTGGAGTCATGGGTGGTGAGTCTCTCTACTAAAGCTGGAAGGCTGCCTCCAGTAATCTGGCCGTCTTTGTTATGCAGAAGCTCATGCGCAAAGGTCTTTTCAAGCATCTTCGACTCGCCCTCCTCAACTAAATCGTCTGCAAGAGTCGACTGGCTGCCAGTAGCACTCATTTCTGAAAGTGAAGGCTTACTTCGTGGAGCATACGGTGCAATGTCTGGGGTTGTAGCGCGCGTTGATGCTTGAGAGATCAGACTCAACTCTGAGTCGCGCATGCTGCTGAGATACGTGCTGCTCGTCCCTGTACTTGAAATCCCACTCCCCTTCCTGTAAGAAGGCTGGTATTCACTGTCCTGTCCAGACGACAGCTC
Source organism: Lachnellula cervina (assembly GCA_007825325.1). Lineage (NCBI taxonomy): Eukaryota > Fungi > Ascomycota > Leotiomycetes > Helotiales > Lachnaceae > Lachnellula > Lachnellula cervina. The sequence continues at coordinate 5,360 of QGMG01000730.1, read as the reverse complement.
CGAAGGACTGTAATCGTCGTTATTCAACAAAGGACTAGTGAGTTTGGGAAGAGGAGGTAGAATTGACACTGTCGATGATCGGGCTGACGAATCTGTCAAGCACTTGAGGCTGTAGCGCTCGATGCAGATCCATTTTGTACCACGGGTTCGAGATTCCCGGCTGATAAACGATTGCTTGTGTCTTCAACTGGTGGAGAGGCAAGAGGCACATCTGGCAATGGTTTTTCGTAACTTGGAATAATCAAAGGTGGAGGCGGGGGTCGGCTTGCGGGCTCCGGTGGTGTAGGCTCAGCCTCAACATTGCCTGAAGGGACGACCTCTTCAGATTGCTCCGCAACACTACCAATTGACGCTATATCAATCCCAAGACCCTGACTCTTAGACTCGAACTCGAAGTCGCCAATTCTTTCGATGACAAACTTGGTCTTGGCGACACATTCTCCTGCAGCTTTCACGCAACCAGTTGCAGCCGTAAGCAGTCCCTCATTCTGTTGTCGCATGACTACGTTACCGTCCTCCACTCCGGACGCTTTGACAATGTCCCGCGCTGCAGCAGCCAACTTATTGATTCGATCATACATAGCGTCGCGGGCTGCTTCTAACGCATCCGCACTCTGGTTATCGTGCGTGCATATCGCCTCGACTACCATTAGGAGACTGTGGCCCGCGTTCACACACTGACGGACTGAAGAGAGAAGCTCGAGAGCGGATTGTGACTGCAGATGTAATCGGCCGATAAAGGAGCCCAAGAAGGAGAGGAAGGTATCGTGACTAACATTCAGTCTCTCGGAAACAAGATTATGTCGTTGCGCAGCTGGAATGGAAGCCGTAAGAGACAAGCGATGTGAGACTGACTGTCTGTTGAGCTGCACTGAAGACGGTCGGGTCATAGACAATGGCCTTGGAGGCGGCGCGTTGGCCGAGTAAGCGCCCAACATGCGTTTGTATGATAGTCGATTCGTTTGTTCTTCAAATTGCTGCGATGTAGGCAGGCCGCTTGCCGAACTGCGACTCGAGCTCCTGCGGGATGCCGCATCATATGCAGGGTCTCCATGCTGTGTTCCCTCAAATGACGTTGCATCCGCTGGAGGAGTTGGTGGGTTATAAGCTTCTTCTGCAACAGTGGCCATTACGCGGTGAACCGGATGTCGCGTCCGGATGTCAGCATACAAAGTATCAAGGAATCGGACGCCTCTCGTCACGATTTTGAATGCCTTCAAGATCATCTCATCGATGGTGTTGTTGACATCGTCACTATCGAACTGGGTTTGAGGCAAGGTTACGGTGCATTCCTGTAAGCGTTTCGCCGTCTTGACGAGGGATGAGAGGTCTGATAACAGTGCTTTGCGATGGCGTCGTAGGCCCTCGTTGCTTTGAACGAGAGTCGATTCTCGCGTCAGACAATTCGATTTCTCCTGTTCCGCTATTAGCTGTTTTCCCGTGCTACGCGACGTGCTGAACTCACCAATAAATATCTAACACCCGCAATAATACCTCGCATGAATTCTTGGTTGCCAAATACTTCGTTGTCGATGTTTACACCACTTCGCAGTAAGTCCCAGAAATGTAGCAGCGCCATCAGAAGGTTCTGCATCGAGTCGGGCCCGTAGGCTTCGCAATAATTCGTTGGCAGCCAACCTCTGGCGCCAGAAGCGAGAAGGGTGCCATCTGCCCAACCATTGGTGTGGATTGAATGCACTAATATGACATCGCCCTCATTTAATGGCAAGGTAACTGTAGAATCGGAGATGGTGTAACTTGGGTTGAAGCCAGCGAAAGCTCGTAGGAAGTTATGGAAAACGGGCAGATGACTCTCCAGATGTTGATTCAAATCCTCCTGCGAGCTATTGGGGGTTACTGGAGGCGTCATTTGCGATTGATGATTCGATGACTCGCTAGTCTTGGTACTGCTGCGAGAAGATGTATTTCTCTTGTGCCTAGAATCCTCACTCGATCCACGAGCCCTGTCTTTAGATACGGATAAAGGCGCTACGTGAACGCTTGAACGCGGAATTCTGTCGTTCGCCGTCACCATGTTGAACTGCTTTGAAAGCCTACCATGGGAACCTATTGGGGTGTTGACCGATGAAATTGCACGTCGAGGACAAGTATTTGTAGGGTTGTTTCAGGAATTCAAGGAAATGGGTTGCGTATTCGCTTGGGAGGTGAACAATGCTTAAGCTTGAGCCTCTTGCTGACTCGTTCCTTCCCTGGTCGTGATTAAGCTTAGATTCGGATAGCCAGGACTGGGATTGTGCCTGCCGAAAGATAAAAGTTAGCAAAGATAGTTCGGAGGGTTATTCCAATGTCGTGTTGTTGTAGTTAGGTATGAAAGAGGAATGTAGTGAGGGGCGCAAGGAATGCCACGATGGTCTCGAGCGCGGCGGCAGCCTGCATGCCCAGATCGGGTCGACTCAAGGGTTTCGGGAAGGCTCACCAGTCAACTGTCCTGTCATGCACACGTTGGAGTAATGCCGGGGATGGACTATTATGCCGATCCGCTCGCAGTATCGCACACTGAGGTTGTTCTTCTGTACACCTTCGCCTCCAAGATTGAGGACCCAGGAACTGCCACGGAGGACAGGGAGGCTGCCAGGGTATGGCAAGTCGGGCTGGATATGCTTTGGGGTTCAAGCCGAAAGTTGATATTCAATTACCGGAGAGCCAATGGCTGGGTGTGCGTGTGCGGTCGTTGTTGTGTCAGGCAAATGCACTGATTCGAACAGAGGGCCAAAGAGCCAGAGCCAGAGCGCTCGGTCTCGGATGCGATGCGATGCGGCTGTCTGTGTGTACAGGAAGGGAGGAGGGGTTGGGGGGTTTTCGTGGAGATGCCAGTAGAATACGTGAAACTGGAGACCGGAGCGGTGGGAAAGACCCTTTTCTTATCCAAGCAGCAACTGGCTGGGGGCAAGTCGATCAATCAATAGAAGCGTAGCTAGCACCAGTGCCTGCCCTGCCCTGCCTTGGCTGAATTCACACGGCGTCCGTGCTGCTGTCGATTGTACAGTACAGTACAGTGCAGTGCAGAAGCTGTAACTCTACCCAACGAGCGCAGGGTAATTGTCGGGGCTGAGGAGTGAGGATTGACGGCGGAAGTGGAAAGGTCGGAGACAGTGGTAGTATATTATTTTGGGCGTGGTGGTTGTCGTGGACGGGTTATTGACGAGTATCGATCTCGGTGCGGTGCAGCAGGGATATCCCGTACTCGAAATTATTGTTGGTCCGCGCTCCGAGTCCAGTCCACTATAAAAGTACGGAGTACAGTACCTAACTTTAAAAGTCGCCACAATCCGGTCCTGGACCGTACAGTATAAAGCCCGTATAAAGTAGGTAGGTGGATAGACTAGGACAGCAGGCAAAACGTAAAGGATACGCAATTGCAATCGTTTTCGCGTCGCTATGCGTTGTGTTGCGTTGCGTTGCTTGGGCCCAGCACTTCCTACTACTGTACGTGATGCGAGGGGGTAGTTTTTCTATCCTGTCGTGAAGGAGAACAATGCAAGGGCGTTGGGTATTGCTGCGTCTGTGTCTTTCTGTGTCCGTATCTGTATCTGTATCTAGGTATCGTATGGATGTCTGTCCAGTAAATACTATACTGTACTGTACTGTACTGTACTGATGCTCCCCTCTCAAGAAGTCTCGAAACAAGAGCACACGCCTTCTGCTGCAGGAGTCGTTGATCGAGTCTCGACCGTCTGTGTATGGTGCTGTAGCTGCGTTTCCGACACCGACTAAAGGATTCAACAAAACAGAACAAAACAAACCAATTCAAAACAAGTGACGGATTCAAAGTTAAAGGAGGGTGAGTTTGTAGAGTAGAGTAGAAGAATAGGAGCTAGGTCTTTCGGGAGGATTCTCTCGACTACACATCTAGAAGCTAAAAAGGGCAGGTTGTTCGTGAGTGAGGTGATTCGTTTGGGCCGGTACCGTAACCCTACAGCCTACAGCTTACAGGGCGGGCGGGCGACCACCACGGGCTGGCATGGGGTAGAGCCAAGGGGTCAATAGGAAGCCTGCCCTAGCTATAGGGGTCCACAGGGAGCTTTTTCTTGGGTAGTGGCTCCACTACTACTCTACCTAAATTAATCCATCAAGCACGCCCACGCCTCTCTCCATCATTGTACCTGATGATAAACTGAAAAGCTTTCTAGCTCAATCCATAGCCCTCTTGCGGTGTGATGGTCATTCTCATGCTTCAGGGAAACTTCTTTCGTTACTACCAATAATGACTAGGTACTGCACAGTTGACTACGTACGCTTGATACAGTTGACTCCGTCGTAGGCCTACTCAGTTGACTATGTTCGATTTGGAGGCTGATTGGGCCAGTGTCCACTATTAGGCAATATATAAAACCTTTACTTACCTCCATATGGAAGCAATTCCTAGTGCTCACGGCTTCATCCTCAAGCTTCTGTCCGGCTCCTTCGTCCAGCCCGCGGTCCCGAGTCGCGCATCCCTACACCTTAAATTTACTATACCGGTAGCATGGCATGCAGTATGACGGACGACTGTTGCTGAAGCTCCAGGAACCTCAACCTTGGGATTCTTCAACGCGTTGCTGTTGTTGATGTTGGAGATTGTTTCCGAAAGAGCAGATGAACCTCTTCATTCCTATGTTAGGGCAACTCTGTCACCGTAGCCTAGCACACGAGGAGTATTGTACCAGTATGAAATATTTAATGTACGGTGCTGTTACCAGGAGAGCAGTAATCGTCGGTAACATCACGATGTTTCAATCATTGCTTCATTGATTGTTTCCCCCATTCCTTCTTGTTAGAACGGTCGCCGATGTCCATTGCCCACCCTCCATGATGAGGCTGCGGGCGGCTACAGCCATCTTCTAAATACTCCAGGCTTCTCAATCAGTATTCTTGCAGCCTGTTCCGTCCTCTCACAACGAAAGGCATCTCTTCATGTCCCCGTGCAATCTATGCACATATTACCTCTCCCTGATACGCTGCCATTCTTCTGAATGCTGGTCATATGGAAGCAATCCAGCGTGTTGTGCTTTTGGTGGTTGAACAAGCGTTTCCTCGGCCAACGAGAGAGCTGATCCCACCCCATTTGGAGATTAATTGTGCTTGATGCTACCTTTGTACTTTTCACTGACCATTCATCACCCTCTTTCTTCATCGCGTGATGGCCTCAATTTCCATCTCCATTTCATTTTCATTCATTTTTTTCAATAGTCTCACGAAATCCTGCGGCCAATTGAGCAATACAGGAACAAGTCGGTGCGCCTGTCGTTGAAATCTTCGCGATGCACAAAGTGACCTCACTTCTTCTTTTTAACACCTCATCGCTGGCGATTCGTGGGGAGAGCTGCGACCATTGGCTCTGGCATGGCAATCCAAGCCGG
>QGMG01000729.1:0-19461 GCA_007825325.1 Lachnellula cervina | reverse complement strand
TAACACGGTACCACCAATACCAACACTAATAAAAACAAGCATCCCTTCGACACTTCCTATCATCAACCTTATACCTACCCCACCCCACGTCCCCTAGCATATCATAACTTAATGTCGCTTTTCCCATCACCCATCCACCGCGAGGCTTTTAGGACTTTTATGGAAAAGGTAGGAAATCAATAAGAGAGAAAATGAAAAAGGGTAAAAAAAGGAGCTTCATTACAAAGCTTTGAAGGAAGCTTGGACAGAAATCCCACTTGGAAAAGACGATCTATTCATGTATTCATCTATCTCTCCACACAATCTAAGACCAAAAACCTCAGAGTTCAAATATCCCCAACCAAGGTTAGCCAAAGTATATCATTGTGTGAAGTTTATGGTATCTCAAATCATATATGCCAACCAAGCCGAAACTCAAGCCCAAAGCTAATCGCATCCATCAATCCATGCATACAATCTCGCGGTTCTACCCAGACAATAAAAACGCCACCCCGCCCAAATATCCAAACCCCAAGTCTCTTCTATGTACCCTTCTCCCTCCCCTCCCCTCTCCTCCCCTCACATCATACTCGTTGAGAAGCGAAATCAAGCACCTCACAATCATCCTCGAAAAAGCCCTCCTCATCCACGCCATCAGCTTCCTTGCTCACTCCTTTGCGTCTGCGTGTTGTCACGACGATTTGTTCCTGCTCCTCATTATTATCTTTTACGCTGAGGATGCGTTCTATGGCGGACGTAGGCAGGGCGCGGTGGTCGGTCGGGGAGTCGGAGTCTTCGTCTAGTGTGTGGACGGGCCCGACGTCGAGTTTGATGGTTTTGATCGGGCCGCCGAATGCCCATGGCACGTTTGTGGTTTGTTTTGGTGCTGGTGAAGCTTTGGGGAGGGGCGAGAGCAGAACTGAGACTGAAGGTGATGGAATTGGAGCTTCGTCGTTGGAATATACGTGCAAACCTACTCGTCTATCGGTGTGGAATGGTTGGTAGGGCGCATTGGACTCGATTTCTGCCTGAGGAATTGATGACTCTGTCCCATGCTGGCGAGGAGTATTCTGAGATTTCCAGTGAGTATCTTCGACATCGCGCTCCGTAAGCTCAAGATCACCTGCCTGGTTCAAGTCTCGCAACATTTCTGGTGCAACTTTGAATTTTGGTAGTGACGGAGCTCGGAACTCAATGAACTTTGCTCCCCGAGAAGCCTTCTGCTTATCTGCAGGTCGGTCGGCTCTCCGGTTCTTGATCGTATAAAATCTAACAATTCCTCCACCGACAACAATAACAGAATCACATCTCTTGCGATTCAAGAGTAGAATACAGCCTCGACTCGGAATAGCTGTGCTACTTGGGAGATGCAACTTGTTACTTGCTGATTTCCGCATCTCATTCATCCTCCCAGTAGCAGCTCCGACGGATCGGCTGATACCCGCAGCCAGAACCTGAGTCCCATGTCCTGCTTGCGCTGTCATCGTCTTGGCAGAGATTCCTGTGCTGCTTCGACGACGGCGGCTCACTAAAGGCCTTGCAGCAGTCCAAAGGGAGTTCACGGCATTCGTAGCTACGCCAGAAGCCGTGATAGCTGGCCCAACAGGCTCACCACTGGATTCAGCGGGTTGAGGAGTGGCAACCCTCCGACGTGGCGGAGGCCAGGTGAAAGCGCTCGCGGGTAGATCAAGGACATGAACCGTTCCAGGTTCAGTGACCATAGCAGCACGCTCACCATGCGGCGAAGTCCATACGACATCCACAATCCTGGCGATTGTCATTCGCGAGAATTGGGCAATTTGCCTTACATGAGGTCCTTTGCTCTCTGATCCTTGGAACCCGCCCTTCAAAAAAGAAGACTTGGCATATTGCAGCCTCATGAGATCCCAAACAGATTGTATGTCGCCTTTACTACTTGCCGTGAAAAGTGCTAGACCACTAGGAGAGAAAGACAGAAAGCTACACCCATGAGGTATCTTGAATGTCGCAAGAGGATGAGGCGAAGAAGCAGATGCGGTATGATGGGCTAGAGAGTCTAAGTCTAGGATAGATACCAAACCAGGATCTTTGGCAACTGCTGGCGCCTGAGTAGGAACGCCGTGGGTGGGTGGAAATTGGTGTCCCACATTCTGGGTCTGATACGTGATGGGTGCGTTTACGGGTTGGTTTGGAGTAGACCTATTCCAATAATGATTCCAGACCTGAGCACCCTGCTTCCCAATTTGTTTTCCGATGTATGTTGAGCCCTCGATGAACTTCTGCGTCCCAGCTTGCATAATTTGTTTTACCATGCTTTCCCCCCCTGGAGTCTCCGCCAAGCAGTTTACGGATGGTAGCTGTGGCGGAGCGTGTGAATTCATACCTGGAACCTTGGCTGCGAGTGGCATTCCTGGAACCGCAGCACGCAGAGATGCCTGAGAAGATGGAGCTGAAGGACAATAGGCGAGCCATCGACCGTTCAAAGATAAAATGGACGCCTTATACTGCTTTCTTTCCACAGTTTCCGTTGAATACCAGTCGCCGTCAGCCAGGCCGTTCAGGCCAGTCGAATCAACAGAGATCCCATGTTGGACAGCAGTCCAGATTTTACCAATGCACCTAAAATCTCCCAAGGCAGTGGAGTGAGCAATAGTTTTGCGAAAAATCCAAGTCTCTCCGGTTGAGCCAGATGCCACCACAACATTACCTCCATCAGCACGAATTGTGAGTGCTCCCGATGGAGGGGGTGCCTTGAACAATGGACTCGTAGTTGGTATTGGAAGTTGGGTCTTAGGAACCGAGAGCAAAGTCCCTATATGCTGTCTTGTGCCAAGAGAATATACTTCGACAGTTGTCTGATAATACTCAATCAATTCGGCGTCTTGAATAGATGGGCCGGGAGGCCGGGGTGATCCTCTAACACTTTCGTTTTGAATGACAGAATTTCCATCCAACGAGGGGCCAGCCTCATCGCTACTCGATGTATCGGTCGACCAGATGGGGCCATGCACGACTAGAGCAATCAAAGAATGTGGCTGATGATTTTTTCCAGGAGTACTCCAAGGTAAGATCTTGGCGTTGTACACACCACCTCGAAGTCCATCAAGGGTAGCAGTCTTGTTGAGGCCCCGCTTTGTAACAGAGTATATGTTGATTCCGCCTTCATACCCGGTTATCAGAACTTTCTCCGAGTGCTTTGATGGATCATGAGGCATCATGCTGTCAAATCCGCAATAATAACCGCTCTCTCCAGGGACAAGACCGGGCCCTGGGGGAGAGAGTAGGAGATTCGCATCAGGCGCTCCATAGAAATGAGCTTGGGCTTGATGAGGGAGAGGTGGAGCGTAGGGATAACGCTGGGGTGGCGAATACATCGAGCTTCGACGGGGAGCGTAAGAAGATACTTGCGATCTATGGTCGTCAGAGGCGTGTGGAAAGTTGCCATCCATTTGATAGCTTAGAGGTCTACGCCGATTTGAAGGGGGAGACGATGATGCCACATGGCCATTAGGCACCCCTCTTTGTTCTCTTGTTGTCCAACCAAAACTAGCAAGCCTGTCCTCATAGGAAGATGGCAAAGTCGGTGGTGACTCCCCAAGGTTTATCAAGTTGCTAGGGGAGCTGGAATATGATGGAACGTTCTTTGCCCACTCATTCGTGTTCTGCGAGGCTGACTGGGTGATCGCGGCCGATGATAGCGCGTCCAATAAAGGAGATGTGACAGGATTTCCATTTCCATTTCCATTGCCGTTGCCATTTCCGTTTGCTGGGGATGCTACAGGCTTCATCTCGGGTGACTGGACGGGTATCGCAGACGCAGATGCAGATGCCTTTGCATTCTTGTTCCTATGGGTTGGTGTGTTGTTAGCAATCAGCTTGCCCGAGCAGTCAAATAGTCAGTCAGACTATTGCATTGTGAATCAAATACGTACGACATTTTAGCAGCATTTTTCGTCACTGCTGCCAGTACCCCACCGCTGGTCGTATCCTTCCCCTTCCCATTCTTCTTCCCGTTCTTTGTAGAGAGCGGCACTCCAGCTGGGGAGGCCTTCTGAGTCAGCTTGCTTGGCTGGCTGCTCCCACTCGAAGTGTTGTTGTTATCTTGGTCGGACGAGGGGGGCATTCAAATGGCGATGGATGATCCCTTTGCTCCCTTGGATACTCGGCAGGTATTCCAAGGTGCAGGAATCTTAGGAGAGGGGTCGCAGGTCGATCGGAAGAGTGGGCGCGGGCGGACGAGGTGTCCCGCTTGCTTCCTGAACAACCAGAATTCAGGAGAGGGCGGGGCAGGCGGAGAGCGAGATGTGTTGGTGCTGATACTGGGGTTTGTATAGAGGGTGTAGAATATGTGCGGGTTATATTCTGTGCAGTGCTTCCCTTTCTTCAGAGCTTCTCGGTGTTTGAGAAGGAGGGGAGTGGAGGGGAGAGGTAGGTTACGGTTACGATAGAGGGGCAGTTGCTGCTTGTCCGGATGCATCCATATTTAGCGTCACTGTTCTAAGGTACCCCTGATTCGCTGGGTCTGGATGATGGCTGGGTGGGTGGATGGCCGGATCTGGTGGATGGTTACAAAATGACCGGGATTCACGATTATCTGCATTTGCATCTGCATCTGCATCCAGGACAGGCACGCATACGAATGAATAACAAGTCATGTCAAGCCAAGTCAGGTACGGGAAGAGTCTTTGTTGCACAGTCTCGTGCCTCAAGGTCCGAGTACTCGTAAGGTGATGTGACTCGGCCAGATAAAGGAGTAGATTCACAGCACTACGCTACACCTGGCTTTCTTTTCAGCCCATCATGTCATTGATCATGAGAACGCGCGCAACACGTCAGGTGTCTGGAGCATTCATTCCACCAGGATGACAATTCTACTGCTGCTGGTGCTTAAGATGGAGGGGAGAGATGGATGGACAAAGACGATTCTGGTAACAAGCACCGTGGATATTGTCGCAACCTCTTTAGCCCGGTTTTCGTATCTTGCTTCGGATTGCTGAGGCTTCTGGAAGACATCGAGGTATATTACACAAATTTTCCCATCAAATCCACATTCCACGAGCGTGCCATAAAATGGACCCCAGTTCTTCCAAAGGGTCGTAGCGTTCTCAAATTATTTGCACTTTCCGCGCCCAAATGATCACCCTCTTATGAGACTACGAATGCTGCCTCCCAGTTGAGGCCTTACGCCTTCTTCTTTCCCACCGCCTTTGCCTTGGCTGCTCTCTTCCTGTTGCTTCGAATCATGACTACGCTCAAGAAGGATCCCACAACGGCCGAGGCCAAGAGGATAAGGATGACGGGAATGCGAATAGCCCAAACTCGAGGAGGGAAAACGTTTTGGAGAGGATGGTCCGAGTCGACGAAGGGCTGCACACGGCGGGTTAGTCTCTGGCCATCACGTAACACAGATCAACGGATCATATATACCATGAGAAGAGTCCAAATAGTGTAGTAAAGAAATACAACAGACGCAGCGACGAGCATCGCGAGACCGACGAGTTTGTCCAGCTGTAAGATGAAGAGGTTAGAACTTGTTGCGCAACACCTAAAAGCATAAACAGGAAGTTCTCCATACCATTGTGGCAATCAAAATCAAATGAGTGTGGTGAATCAGAACCAAGAGACTGAAACTTTGATTTGCGGTGGTGGTGATGATGATGGAAGCTTCAAAGTTGCAGATAATTATTCTGGGCCTGGAATGGATTTTACGATCTGGCTTGACCTTGACTTTCCGTACAGTATCCTGGTCAAACTTTAATTTAGCGGCAATATTTAGCGTCGTCGCGCCAAAACAAATTCATCGCCGTCGCTGTCGTGACGGGCGAAAATCAACCTTCAGCCTCACAACCTCAACCTCCCCCCATCGAGAACCCACGCAAACAAACACCGTTCGCGATCGAATAACTGGGTGTCCGGCCTCTGCCCAGTGCCCAAAGTAGTGGTAGATAGGCCTACAAAGGTCGGCAGTCCGATAAAGCTGCTACTCGAGATCCTACCTTGAAATTCTCTTCCGCTTCGATATCGCGAACACGAAAGACACCATGGAGGTCGAACCACCAGTTGCGCCTGCCGACAGGCGTTTCGAAGAGAGACCCAGCCGCAGAGCCCTTTCTCCACGTCGTGATCACAATGGCCCCGCCTCATCGAGCAAACAATCTGCCCCACGAGATCGAGATACAGCTGTCGCAAAGCCTAAAACAGAAGAAGAGAAGCAGGCGATCGCAAAGGCTGAATATGAGAAGCTCCTGACTATGCGCTCTGGCGGAACTTATATACCACCGGCGCGATTACGGGCGTGCAGTCTCAGATCACCGACAAAACCAGCAAGGAATACCAGCGCATGGCTTGGGAAGCTTTGAAGAAGTCCATAAATGGTCTCATCAACAAGGTCAACGTATCAAATATCAAGCATATTGTACCTGAGCTTTTCGGTGAGAACTTAGTCAGAGGGCGGGGTCTATTTTGCAGAAGCATCATGAAAGCCCAAGCAGCAAGTTTGCCTTTTACTCCTATCTACGCAGCTATGGCAGCTATTGTGAACACCAAACTCCCCCAAGTTGGCGAGCTGCTTCTCAAGCGCCTGATCAACCAGTTTAAGAAGGGTTTCAAGAGAAACGACAAGGCTGTCTGCCTTTCTGCCACCACCTTCATCGCTCATTTGTGCAACCAGCAAGTAGCCAACGAGGTTATCGCCGCCCAAATGCTTCTGCTGCTTCTTCACAAACCAACAGATGACAGTGTGGAGATCGCCGTGGGTCTGACCCGAGAAGTCGGACAGCACTTGGAAGAAATGAACAAGCAGGTGGCCCTTGCGGTGTTTGATCAGTTTAGGAATATACTGCATGAGGCTGATATTGACAAGCGGGTACAGTACATGATTGAAGTTCTTTTCCAGGTTCGAAAAGACCAGTACAAGGACAATCCAGCGGTCAAGGAGGAGCTTGACTTGGTGGAGGAGGAGGACCAGATCACACATACAATTTCGTTAGATGATGAGATCGACGTCCAAGATGGTCTCAACATTTTCAAGTTCGATGCAGAATGGGAGGAGCACGAAGAAGCGTACCGACGCCTGAAGGCAGATATCCTTGGGGAGGGTAGTGATGATGAGGACGACGAGGATGAAAGTGATGATAGCGAGGACGACGAGGAGAAGCAAGAGGAGAAGGTACTGGAGATCAAGGATCAGAGCAATACAGATCTTGTGAATCTCAGAAGGATCATTTACTTGACAATCATGTCCAGTATCGACCCAGAGGAGTGTTGCCATAAGTTGATGAAGGTCAAACTACCCGCTGGCCAGGAACCAGAGCTTCCGTCCATGATTATTGAGTGTTGCTCTCAGGAGAAAACCTACTCCAAGTTTTATGGCCTCATCGGAGAGAGATTCGCGAAGATCAATCGCCTTTGGACCGAACTTTTTGAACAGTCATTCACTAAATACTACGATACTATCCATCGATACGAAACAAACAGACTAAGAAATATTGCGCGCTTCTTCGGCCATCTCATTAGCTCTAATGCTATTGGCTGGCATGTATTATCAGTTGTTCATCTCAACGAGGAGGAAACCACGTCGAGTAGCCGCATCTTTATCAAGATTCTTTTCCAGGATTTGTCCGAAGCAATGGGAATGCCGAAGTTGCAACTCCGTCTCAAAGATGATGAATTGCGGCCGTTTCTTGGAGGTCTATTTCCCCATGACAATCCACGCAACACGAGGTTTTCTATCAACTATTTCACTAGTATTGGCATGGGCGCAGTTACCGAGGAGATGCGAGCATATCTTCAAAACCTGCCTAAACCTGCCTTGCCTGCTCCACCTGTCGCAGCTGATGACGATTCGGACTCGGGCAGTTCAGTGTCTAGTTATTCGTCTTACACTGGATCCTCTTATTCAAGATCCCGATCGCGTTCAGGTTCGCGGTCGCCGTCCCGGACTCGTGCTCTAGATCGCGGACGCTCGATGTCCAGGACCCCCCCTAGAGGCAAAGGAAAAGAGAAGGCGAGAGGTCGTAGTTTGACCAGGTCCATCACAAGGTCTCCTACCCCGCCTCGTCGTAACGCACGGCGTGAATCTACTTCAGTCACTCCTCCACGCAGAGGACGACGAGATTCTAGCTATTCAAGGTCACCGCCCCCGCGACGGGACACTCGTCGGGCTAGCTACTCTGTGACACCTCCTGTCAAGCGAGAGAGAGCGGTGAGCGATTCAAGATCCCCGCCTCGCAAACGCAGGAATACCTCGTCTGTCAGCGCAGCTCCTCGAAGACATCAACATGACAGCGTTTCAAGATCCCCGGCCCCGCGCAGAGCCGCCAGGAGAGATAGTTATTCCGTTACCCCTCCAAGGAGGGGCCGTCGAGACGATAGTGATTCGAGATCGCCTCCTCCAAGACGTGGTGCTCGGCGGGATAGTCGGTCAATTTCGCCGGCTGTGAAGAGGAGAAGGGATTACAGCGATGATTCGGCATCCCCACCCCCAAAGCGAGGCAGGAGATACAGTTAGTGGAGGGAACCATGCCACCGGGACACAATTTGTAATATATAGCAAGGCAAGGCAGGCATCAGCCAGACCTGCAATTGGCTCCCCAGGAGGGTCTGATATTGGTTGTAGGGAATAAAATGACATGCATCAGTCACCCCCACCAAATCAATGAGGTGCCTTTTTCAGCTGACTGCCTTTGGAGCCCACTACCTAAGTAGGCAATGTGTCTCCGTATTCTTTCGGGAAGACTAGATTCCGTTGAGTCATGTGATTGATGTAGTACTAACCGTTTTGCTGTTTGTCAGCCCAGCCCGTGTCAGACGGGAGGCTGTTCCAGGGCAGGGGCAGCAAAGAATTACTGGCTATGAGGATGTAGAAGTTACGAGCGTACTACTGTACTGTAAGTCTTACGAACTCACCAACAGGGTGTAGCTTCGTCGATTACCACATTAGCAGCTGGCTAACTACAGTACGGTATGCGCTCATGTGGAGTTTTTTGATCATTCAGGATCAGATACCGTACCGTACGGCGTACTTGTTTGTACGAACTTGTATCCCCTCCTACAGAATAATAGTACGTATACCTACGTACCACATACCGCATACGTACTAGTAGTAGGGCTCTCTCCGCGGACTCGCGGAGGTTTAACTAGTGCTGCTTATGTGATTCCCTAGCTGATCGGACTGTTTCTCACCCCAGACTGCCCTGTAATTCACTCGGCTGGATGAGAGCAGCTGCTTTTACGCACGTATTGAATAAAGTCGTTACTACGAGGTAGGTATACATGGCTGTAGGCTGTAGGCTGTACGCTGTATGCTGTATGCTGTAGCCCTATGGACGCCGTCAGCATCATTTCGATGCTGATTTGACGGCGCGGGCCTTGCAAGTCGTACGGAGTAAGCCAGCCCCGTCAACTAGTTATGCCTTTGCTAGTCCGAGTGAGGAAGATGTTTAGCATGACAAAGACATATCTAAAATTGGGCAAGATGCGCCTAAGCCTTCTTGGGCCTCTTGTCAGTGAGTAAGCCTGGCCGCTGGATTACCAAACTGTATGGGGCGACGATCATACACCAATGGGAGCGCAGACGTGACAGTGCTGGTGGTGCGCTTCCGACCCGATGGCATCCATTTCCAACAAATCCAACAAATGAGCCTGGTGAGCCATGAATAGGCTGTCTATCTGTCCGTGTCAGCCAACTTTTCCTCTAAACCCCTACCATACCCACTCATCCCTCCCCTGCCCTATCCAAAAACCCTCACTTTCCCCTTTGGAGACGTGGAGATCATAAACGAATGATGTTCTAGGGCTGGCTCGGAGTTTAAGCAATGTGCCGGTGTTGTACTCGACAGGAGATTCGATCGCGTTGCAACATGTCTGGGCTGAAGAAAGTGTAGCTTGAGTGAGTCGATTATCCAAGGACTGTGTCTCTGCACCTCCGCACCACCTTGCCTCGAGTTTGTGGAATCATGTAAGCAAATTTTGATCCCGTACTTCAGCATCTACCCTTCTCTCTCTCTGTCTCTCATACAAGCTGAATTATACTCACCCATTGCGAGCACAGAGCTCGACACCCTTCCGACGGCCGCCACCTCACCCGAAAACCCTCGAATTTGCCACGCGATACAGACTGAATGGACGGGGCTAGTCGACACGTTCGTAGTACGATATAGCCAGCCGCAGCTTGGTGATGGAGGTCCAAGTGAGAGAAGACTCGCAGAGACGGTCGAGCATCAAACGTCCTTGGGATGAAGACACCGCATTGGCAGGAAAGAGCAACGGATGGCATGGCGCGCCATTACCCCCAATCGACGATGTGCCCTACCATAGACCGCATGTGCCGCGGAGGGAACCACCTACACCAACTTTACACAATGGATATGACCGAGAATCAGCAGAACATGGTCCCAAGAGACCCAGATGGAATGAACACAACGCCCTTCCTGGGGAGACGAATGCCCTGAATGGCACGTCGACCCATTATCCGCGGCCGCCAGCTCGTAAGTTTAAAACCCATTGGCATTAAACTGATTACTAAACTTTATCCCGCATCTTAGACCCTATATACAGTCACAGTAGCTCAAGCCAAGGCCCTTTGAGATCACCAGGTTTGACCCACAAACAGAGGGGGGAGGCATGGGACCGACAATCTGGGGATTCCGTGCGGCATCTGGCTGCCCAGGAGACCGATGCCGACCTAGAGCGAAGATGCAGGAGACTACTCAACCCAGATTCAGATTTATTGGAAACTTGTGAGGATTGCAAGAAAAATCCTGAACTAGCCTATATCACCAAAGCCGCTGCGGCAGGGCTTACTCAGCTAGTGGAGACCCTTAGTTCAGGGATCGCGTCTGATCAGAGAGATGTCATTCGTGTGAGTTAGCCAAGATACACCACAACATTCCCATCACTCTAAGTATATCTGCTAAGATTGAGGTCATAACAGGGCCTTGAGCAGCGTGGATTTGAATCTGCGGACTGTCCCCCTATAGCTCAATTCGGCTTAAAGCAGACTTTGAATTGGATTTTAGGAAGGATCAATCACGTTAACGACCTCGCCGACAAGCTAGTACAGCATGTTCCCCCAGGCTCCCTGCCGAAGCCTCAGAACAACTATACAAGAAATGGCAATTATCCTTCGGAAAGTGTCCCTGATACGATGAAACGACGAGTCGATTCCGAGCCGGACAATGGGTATAAGCCGAGACCTGACGCTCCTGAGCCTCCGTCGGAAAATCTTGGAAGGAGGTCTGTAAACAGAGAAGATCTGCCGTCAATTAGATCCCAGTATGATTATCCTGGGGTGGACGGCCCCAGCCGAAGGAACATTATGAACCCCCCCCCTGCACCAGCAATAAACCGCCAGTTACCATCTCCACCAGGTCGGTCCCTTTCATCACCTACATCTATGAACTTCCCATCCCCTTCAGCAGCCTCATACGGCAGTACATCCCAACCAGTCAATCTGCCACCTCCTTCAAGTCTACACCAATCGACTCTGAGCGGCTATCTACCACAGATCGGCCCTGGACAATCTCCAGAAAGTGCGTTACAGGCCCATACTGCCGCTCTCCAGCACGAAGTGTCCGTTCAGAAAATTGCTTTCTCATCCCTACAAGGCGAGCACGACAAACTTCTCGCTGCCTACTCACGATCTCAAACACGGGCTAGTGCACTGGAGAAGAAGCACAATGTATCCGACGCAGAGATCATAAATTTGACAGAGGAGAAGCTGAGACTGCAAGCGCAAGTCATTGAGTTAGAGCGAGACGTGGAAGACTTAACACGGAGCAGGGACCAGTGTAGGCAATCTGCAGTTCACGAAGGGGCACAATATGTCGAGATCGTCCGTCGGGCCAGTCAATTGGAGGAAAGGACCGTCGAGGAACGAAAGAGTTGGAACACATTAAAGGCAGAACTGGAAAAGAAGATCGAGGCATTGAACAGGAGTAGGTCGAGAGAAATTGTCGAGTCTTCAAATGAGACACCCAACTCGCCAATGGTGGATGGAATAGATACGTCAGCGGCTCCACCAGAGCCACCACCTATACTCAAAATCGAACCATCGAGTGAACCTTCCTCGAGTCAAGTCGAAAATCAACCTTCGGATGAAGTACCCGCACCCGCATCACCACGACCGGCATCAACAATTCAACAATCAGCAGAGGAACACCACACAGAGATTCGACGCCTGCAACGTCGTTATATAGAAATGGAAGACACGTTACGAACAGTTAGAGAAGAGAGTCGTTCCATGGAAGGACTCGTCAGAGCGCTTAGCCGTGCAGGGAAAAATATCACGGACAAAGCCAACCGCGCGCTGGACATAGTGTAGTTCATCGAGAAGCGTTACCTTTATATTCTTGTAATTGTTTATTCATTACTGCATACTTGATGCGATGCATTTAGCCAAGCATTTCTGTACATTCATATCAATGCGGCAAGCATGGCGTTCCTTATAAAGGCGTTTGGTAGGGTGGATGGGATGGGATGGGATGGGGTGGTGGGTGGGTAGTGCATATATGAATCCCGGCATATTTCTCTAGCCTTGGGTAGAAGAACCATTTGTTTGCTTGCGCTTTATTCATACATATCATATAGTATCTGCATATGAAGCATATAACATTTCTATCTAGTCTGCTCTAATTATACAAGACGCATGATACACGGAAACTTTCACAAGCGCCTGCATTTCTATACGCATGTAAAGAACCTTTACTCGTACTCGTATTCCATCAATTCAAACCTTCTACTTCTCTCGATGCATACATAAATGAATCAATCGCACCACCAGCACGAAGTACGGAGTAACGCGATCTCGCCCTCGCCCTCGCCCCCACAATACACCTCGCGAAACACCCGAAATCGCACGATGCATACATAAGCGAAGCGATATGGTTGGCGAAACCTACACATAGGCAACATCAGCGATTTTGCGATTTCGCGACTTTAGGATTTCGGGATTTTAGTATGGATCTTAGGATTTTATTAAAAAAAAAATTAATAATACACAAGATTTATTACTAGTCTATTATTATAACTACTAGGCCTCTATTTGTAATACTTGCCTATACTTATAAGTGCTTACCTACCTACTTATAGTAGATAAGGTAGAGGGGGTAGGAAGTTTAGAGGGGAGGCAAGGTAGAGGTTTATATATATACCTAAGGCCACTAAAAGTTAAGCAAAGTAGTAATGCAAGAGGGGGGGGGCTCTTAGTATACAAAATAAGTGGCTGATTTTAGCACCTATACGCAACTACTAAAACTATTACTATTTACCTTATAATAAACCTTTTTCTATGCTCTCTCTTACTCTTTATAAGATATAATGCCTCCTATTAGAACGCGCAAATTACGCGCTTATTATTTTACACCTCCGCTAGACCTTATAAAAGGGCCTAGGCAAGCAAAAACCTCTTAGCATACAGGAGTACTCTATATAAAAGCTATTACGCAATGTATAAATATTAAAATACCTACTAATATTATAAACAAATTAATAGGCATTATAAAGTGCAATTAGTCTCGAATCCTTAAGTTAAAGTAAGTATAAACTCTTTATAATCGACTAGATCTAGGGGTTAACCCTAGAGGCAAGAAAAGGGCCCTTATATATATATAAACCTCTATAATTAGCAATTACCTTAATGATTCGAATATACCTCTTAATAATAAAGGCGCGCCTTAGAAAGACATTATAAAAGCCTCTAATATTAAATTACTTCTAAATCCTCACTTTAAGCCTCCTAGCTTATAACCTATATATTCTAGGACTATTTAGCGCGTATATAAAAGGGATAAGAACATTATAAATGCTATTTGTAAGGAGGAGAAGGAGCTTATATAAGATTAAGCTAGAAGTCGCCTTAGTTTTATTAATATAGAGCTTCTAATAAGGCCTTATTCTATAGATTAGTAGAATACTACATTTTATAACAAGTTTCACTTTAGAATTAGCCCTCAAATTACTAAGTATATAAAGCGCAAAATGGGAAAGAAATATAGATATAAGCTATAGAATATCTATTATAAGAAGGTTACTAGTAAAGATACTAAGGTAAAGGTATAGGAAAAAGACTATTTAAAGCTTTTAAATGTCTTTATAGTTATTATAAGAGACTATTACAAATTTATACTATATTAGATCCTAAATAATATAGGAAAGATAACTATAAAAGTCTATATAGAGGTGATTCTGCTATAGATTATAAATAACTTAAAGGAGAGAGGTTTAATCTTAGTCTAAGATTGCAATTTAGTATATAATTCTAATAGTATATATACTTAGGCTAAGAGAAATGGCCTCTCTCTTATTACTCTTCTAGGTCTCTCTTCTAACTTCTCTATTTTAGAATTACAAGCTTGCAAATTTAAGAGGCAATTCTATATAAAGAGATGCATAATAGAAAAGGCTGCTTTGGCTAGGTTTAGGTATATATTTAAGAAGGAAGTTAATATAGAGAGCATTTAAGATATGTATAATTAGTACACTAAAAGGTTTTATAATTATAGATGCGTAGAGGGTCAAATAATAAGGTATTAGAAGTTATAATAGTAATAAAAGTAGTGGTTTTAGTAGTTTGCGCATAGGTGCTAAAATTAGCCACTTATTTTATATACTAAGAGAGGGGGTAGAGGTAGGTATACTATACTAATACCTAGTTACTATAATGCTTTTTATCTTACCCCTTACTTATATATTATATATTTTAAATTACGCTAGTATAAGAGTAATTTTATAATAGTAGATAGAGTATAAGCAAGGTAGTACTATACCTTAACTACTTTGCAGCCTGCTCGCATTTTGCTTAATTTATAGTAGCCTAAGGCATATATATAGCCTTCCCCTCTTTGGGTTAGAAAAAAGTAGCTAAAATTAATACCTCTAAAACACCTCTTAAATCTTCCTAATTGCCTTATAGAAAATTAAATAGAAAATTGCCTTTATAGTACTATATATTTATTAAACCTTCAAGTATTCTTTTAGTATTTTTTCTATTTATTTTTGACTAAAAAAGTAAAGGAAAAGAGGAAGTTATTAGGTGTTGCGTATAGGCTAAATTTAGCTACTTTTTTCTAACCCGAAGAGCTCCCCCTTCTCTCCCCTCTCCCTCTACTTATCTCCTCCCTTCTTAAGTTCCTACCTAGGTAGGCATTTAAATATAAATATATATATACTAAATAACTATAATAAGTATAAAGTAAGGTTAAAGCTCTTATATATATAGTTCTATTAGTGATTATAGAGATTATAATAAAAAATTCCAAAATCCTGAAATCGCGAAATCGCAAAATTGCAAAATCGCTGATATTGCCTATGTGTAGGTTTTGCCCACCCTAGCGAGGCGAGTCCCGCCCGTCCAGGCAAAGCTCAGACATACCTCAAACGACAAGTGACAGGTTTCATCAAAAGTGGCATGATATCGCCCACTTCGGTAAAGCGAAACGTGGGTACGGGGAGTGTGAAACGTTTTTGCGGCACGCACAAGTACAGATCAAGGGGTAGGATAATGGTCTGCTTTCCAAAATGCTTTCTCCTTCTCATTGTGTGTTTTTGGAGATTTTTCAAAGTTGAAAGTTTAAGTTGTGTATGAATTTAGTTGAAAGAAACGGCTTTCTTGCTTGAGTTTATATCTGTGGAGCGGATAGAACGATAGACGCATTTTTACAATTGGTTGCACGCGCACGAACGAACGACCATCGATTTAATCAATCCCATCACTCGACATCATCAACCGCCAAAACCACCTACCAATCCCCCACCCAGGCGCAACAATGGGCCAAGCATTCAGCGGCCCCAACGCCTTTAAGTTCTTCGGCTTCACGCCCGCCGCCACAGCAGTGCTGCAGAAGGACCCGGCGCTGCTGGTGGCGCTCGTGCTGGTGCTGCTGGGTATGGGGGCGCTGAGCTTGCTGGCGTGGTATATTCATTTTGTTACGAATAAGGTTTATTATAGGCCGAAGCCGAAGAAGGAAAAGGAAATTAAGGGGGGGAAGAAGTAGAAGGAGGAAGTAGAGGGTTTGGGGGTGAGAAGGGGAGGGGGTAGGGAGAGGGGTTAGAGGGTGGGATGGGATGGGATGGTAGAGATGGGGAGGAGAAGGGGGGTGGGTGGCGTGAAGTGGAGTGAGGTATTTGGAAGGGAAGAAGGACGGAGTGAGTGACTGGAGGGACGAGAACGAGAAAGTATTCGGGATAGATGGATAGATTGATGGGGGAGTTGTCAGCGCAGAGCGTTATTCGGTTCTTGGGTTTGGTGTACATATACACAGACGATCCTTCCAGTCGACGAAATATTGGAATTCAGTTCAATTCAGCTAGCGAGCGATTGCATTACACTTTGGCAGACAGGTTGGAATTCCTCAAAGTACAAAAACAATCATTAAATCTACAGTCCTTCCTCGTTAAGAGAAACTAGAGTCTTGGATCGCTGTTTCTTTTCTGGAGTAGCGGAGTAGAAAGCTACTCGTACGGAGTATTTCTAGGACATTATCGCACATTGGAATTACTCTTTTCCTTTCGCCTTCTTACGCAAGCCTCCTCCTATATCGATTTTTCACCTCGCATCTTTCAACCACTTTTGAGTTTTACACGTCATTATTAAGTAAAAATGCAAGTTGGAGTTCCAAGTAAATCATCTAGGTACCGGTTTACTATCCAATGAAAGTTCGCTTTGAAATTCTCGTCCTGTTGGGTACGCAGTCCCTTTACTTTGTGCGCGTAGCACCGTTGCCTTTTTCTTTACTTTATTATAGGGATGCATGCATAATGAAGGTCTTTTAGCTGTATGGTTTAGTTCGCACCCGCGCCTCATTATCTCAGGGAACTTGAGGTTAGAAAAGCACGTCCTAGGCGAAGAATAGTTGAGATTGGTTCGAGGTAATCGATCGCATAATGAATGGCATATTAGTTCCCAACTACCACAAGAAAGGGAAAAGAGCTGCATCAATACAGATGCCGGCAGCGCGTTTTGTTCGTTAGAGATGGCAGGAACGGGGGGTTGTAACGATTATAGATATGGTCTGAATTTGCTGTGCCTCGTTAGGTTCGTTCCTTGCTTTGGTTCTGCTCCACGGTGCGTACTGAGATGGGGATCGGGGCTGGAGGTGCTTGCGGAGTGTGTTAATGAATGGCCTGGGTGAGGGGATTGTGGGGTTTGAGAGGTGTATGGGGTTGGAATTTATGTTGGAGGCAGGTCTATTAGCCAGGGTCCAGGCTCTGCGGTTGGAATTAAACTCAGTTCCGGTAGCTGTGGTAGCATGCTTGAGTAGACATACCTTCACGTGAGTTCTTTGAAAGGAAGACCTGCGTGGCATGCAACGAAATCTAAGAGCAGTTAAGCAGTTGGCTCAAATCACTTGAGGTTCAATAGTTAGCTGGAACCCTAGTGCCCTGGTGACTGGTTCTTTTCTGTTCATTTTCTGTCCCTGAATGCCTCCGAGTGGCTTAGCTGTGCTTCCGCATAAATTCCTGCCATGAATCCCCTGCAAATGTATATCGAGAAGCCATTTTCCGCCCATATCTATGTCTGAATGCCCCGGATTGAGATCTGTTTCCTTCCAGTACGTTCAATCCCAAGCCATTCCTCTCCTCCGTTGGACAGTGCCACGTTGAAATGAGACCCAAAGCCATATGTCTGAATTCTTGACAGTGGTGAGGGTAGAAGTTCTGGGAATTTCGAGGTTCAGATATTTCTCGTGCCCTCCCTTGGCTTTCCTTGGAGAAAGTCTTCGATCGGACGGGTGGTAATTGGTTCCAGATACTTGTGGTGATTCTGATAGTACCATGCCATTCTTTGATCATCATCACATATGAAATTATTGAAAGATCCTTCGAATGAGATATCGACCAAAAGATCGCCGCCTTGTCGAATTAATGCTCTCCAGCTCTCTATGTCATCGCTACACAACTCTGTTTCTTTAGATAGCGGACCTTCGTTAAGTATCACATCTTTGATGAAAAGTCGTAATTTGGAGCCGCTGGTAGTGTTGTCGTAACTAAATCCAGCCGTTTCCGCTGTGATGAAAGTCCCCTGGTAATAAATCCTAAAAAGGAAGTGCATAGCCTCATTAGTGAAACCAGGGCTTCGAAGCTTGTCTCCCAAGACCCACAAAGCTGCTGGAGCAACCGTACACGTCGAAGAAATACGGCCGGTATAAAGCCAAGAGACAAATGCAGCGATCGCTTCGGGCTGTTCCTCCTCCATTCGGATCTCGCCGCTTTCGCTTGATGGAAAGCCACCGAAGCAAAGGCCATCGAAGTACTCTGATTTGAATCCTAGCAATGTTTTATGGCATGTGATCTTTGATTGGCAGGGACCGACGATGAGTGTCGCGATATCAGGACATTTAGCTAGGCTAGATTGCTGTTAGTGCCTATTAATGATGGAATTTTGTACAATCCAGCTTACATTCGACTGATCTCGCTGGCATGGTCCCTTATCCTCGTATTCTGTTCACAGCTCTCCCCAGATTCCCCACACACACAGCTGTCACAGACGCAGGAATAGCTATAGACCTTCAACCCTTTTTCTGCCTTGGCTATTTCCATCTCGTTGGATGTCCCACGGTTTGTGGGTGCTTCGACTGGTTTCGATGGTGATGTCTTCGTGGACTGCTTCATCACCGTCAGTACATCACTGCTTCCAGAAACGAAACAAAAAGGGCGGGCTCCTTACTTGGTGTAGCGGATGCCGCATCACGGATCCTCGCAGTCGATCGTATGAACGTGAAGTTGAGAGTTGGTTGAGCCTTGAGTAGAGCGAAAGGAAGCTGTACCGATTCGCTGAGTCGAGGACTCGGCGAGATTATTCTTAGATTCACCGCGCTAAGCTCGAGGGGGGTGCTTTTGAACATTCACCGACTTTGCGTTTCGACAGACTGTTGGAATTAGTCTAAAGTGAATGTGGACGGAGGAGAGTCAAATTCTAGCAAAGCCTGATTGCATGAAGCCGAAAGCTCCTTCCTAAGTTCCTACCTTATTAGGTAGCTTTGCCAAATGTACATTAGAACTCAACCTCACGAACGCCAAGTAAAAGAGAACAAAAAATAAGTGGTAGGAGAACATGGTACCAAAGCCAAAATCAAAACTTCTTGTTTGTTTGGTGATCCGAGAGAAACCACCTTCCCACTCACCACGGCCAAGAGTGAAATTCTTCTTTTGTGTATTTCTCATCTATCTACCCTACCCCAAGTATATGTGTACTGTGCCTAGCCAACCATCCCATCTATCTATGTATATATCCACCCATCTATCTATTCAACACCCATTTTCCACCCCAAGCCCAAGCCCAAGCCCCTCCCCCGCCTCCCTCCTACACCGTCCACACATACACCTCCCGCCCAGACTGCCCATCGCCCACTCCCTCCTCTCCTTAACGGGCAACTCAACATCGCAATAATGATTCAGCACCTCCTCGCCCCTCCTCACGCCCCCGATCTCCCCCCTGATGCGCTTCTCGCGACACCAGAAGCGCATGCGCGCGCCCCACTCCCAGCGCACGTTCGGGTCGCAGTC